>KK499896.1:632072-749258 GCA_000688715.1 Glossina pallidipes
TGTGTCTTTGCTAGTTATATTTAAATATAACTTCACACCCTTGCAAACAATAAATTTTCATTTGAGCGATGTTCAAAATAATTGTAAAAAATCTGTCGTGTTTGTCTTATGACAAGTAAGCAATAAGTTAGCATGAATCCTAAAAAAAGGGGAAAAGATTAAAAACTTTGTGTGGGCATGGCCGATAATTTCAACCTTCTAACTTTTATAATTTCTGAGTAACGAGCAAAATCCCACAAACTTTGGGTAAGAAATACGGAGTTGCGCTCAGTTTATGCTCCAATGCGGGCTTCCGCTATGACCAATTTGGTCCATTTTCAATACCAACCTGCGTGCAAAAACTTCCAATGTTTCTACCAAGTTTGAAATCGGTATCATTTTTTTTTTTTGCGACTAGGAGAGGACCGACAACAGTTTCTGAACTTTCCTTTTGAAAAAAACAAAAGAGAAGAGAAGAAGAATGAAATATAGAAAATGAGAAATTTATTGTTACTCTTTACCATATAGTGTATGTACGGTATTGGCGAAAAGTTACAACACACAAAGGGTTTATAAGAAATTTTAACGAATTTCTTCAAGTGCAGATTTTTTATGTGTTTTAAGAACACGCTACAACCTGTCAAAAAAACGTAAATTCCTTACTATGCCCAGGGTTTGCCACTGCCGAATTCGCCCTAATTATGCCCTCTCCATATACATAACAGACACTAAATTAATTGTACAGAGAAAAACTTTGCGTATATGAGATCGAACATTTCATTAGAGAAGGCATATTTGGGGCGGGTTTGACGCTGATTAGGCCTAACATAGTAATGGAATTGGGTTTTACTGGTAGGTTTCTGCACTTGAAGAAATTCGTTCCAATTTTTTGTAATTAATTTACTGTCTTTTGTATGGAGAGAGCTTTGGTTTGGGGGGAGTTTGGTGCTGATTGAGCCTAACATAGTAATGGAACTGGGCTTTGGTTGTAGGTTTCTGCACTTGAAGAAATTCGTTCCAATTTTTTGTAATTAATTTACTGTCTTTTAAATGGAGAGAGCTTGGGTTGGGGGGAGTTTGGCGGTAATTGGGCCTAACATAGTAATGGAACTGGGTTTTTCTGGTAGGTTTGTGCACTCAAAGAAATTTGTTCTAAGTTTTTGTAATTCATTTACTGTCTTTTGTGTGGAGAAGGCTTGGCCTTGGGGGGAGTTTGGCGGTGATTAGGCCTAACATAGTAATGGAATTGGTCTTTGCTTGTAGTTTTAGCATTTCTTACGACATGTCAAAAACCTGTAGTTACGTAATGTCTCTAAAAATTCTTGTGACTCGATTTTGCCAATGCATTCCTCATCGTTTGCACTGTAATTTTGCATGAGATTTACTAGCAATAACTCATCCTGGTTTTTTTTTTTTTTTTGGTGATTGTAGTTAAAGGCTTAGTTTGTTTTATATGTGCACGCTTGCTAATATTATTATTATTATTATAATTTAATTATTTCATTGTATTACTTATTTTACTTGTTTGCTTTTTGTTTCGCGATAAAGCATAGCTTAGCAAAGACCTTTTTGGCGCAGACACACACCTTAAACAAGTGCGGGTTATCTTGGAGGGCTTGGAGGGCCTTCACTTCGGTTTTAAAAAGCCAGCATTTTTCTGTATAATAAATATATTTGTACTAAATTTCTTAAAAATAAAATGAACATTTGATTAACTTAAAATAATTCGCCAAACGTCTGGCTTCCCCGACTACTAACTAATTTATAATATACGTTAAATAAGCTAAAACTTAACAAAAATGAATTAAAAACTTCACAACGAAACCTTAATTCTGCGCGAGCGATTGAAAACAATTTGAGGCAGAGAATGTTAAATGTTGTTCACGTTCGCATTCACGAAAGTCAATCCAAATTTATAAAATAAATTTAACACAAAGGTACAAACTTTGGCACGAACTAAAAGTGATTGTAGAAAACCGCAATCATTAGCGCAACAAATCGCCTAATGCCGCAATATAAGTCTGAGCCATTTGTAAAGTTTCATGTTTCGATAGCTGACGATCGTTCCCGAGGCATGGTAAATATTGGCGAAGGCGGTCAAAAGCTTGATTTAGATTTTGCATGCGACGTCTTTCACGCGCGTTAGCAGCAAGGCGACGCTTACGTTTAACGACAGGAGAAATTTGTTTGCCACGGCGTTTTTTACCACCAACTTGGGAAGCGTTATCGTCCGTTGTCGAATGGTAAGTGCTAGCGTTTTCTTCATTTTCTAATTCTGTTATTTCAAAAGACGCAGTGCCATCAAAATCATCTTGAGAACTGCTGTTGCCATCATTACCGAAAAACAGCATAGCGTTGTCGTCAACGTCGACGCTATCATCAAACAGGTCGGTATTCTCAAAATCCACATAATGTTGGAAATTCTCAGCATAAACATTTACAGAGGCGGGATTACCATTGGGAACGGTCGCAGCGTTTGAGGTAGCCGATGGTTGATTTTTACGATTATAAGAACATTTAGGTTTTGTTATAGCGCTTACGGTCTTACAAGTGCCAACATTCGAGGAACCCATAGAAGCGATAGATGATGGATTTAAAGGCAACGATTCATTTTGAATTGTAGATGATGTTACCGTTAAAGCATAAGGATTCAGTGATGGCAATTGGAGATGTTGACCATTACTATCTCCATGGCAAATGACATTTAAATCCACATATTCCGGACTCTCTGAACGGTGACTGGCAGGAGATGAGCTAAGCCAACCATCTGAAGAAGCTGGTTCGAAACTAATAAATCCATTGTTCGCTATGTAGTTGCCGTTGTTGGTGTTGTTGTTGTTGTTGTTGTCGTGATTAGAATTAATCACCATATTTCCAGGATAAGAAGTAGATCCGTGATCTTGGTTTTGTAAATTAATGCTCGGTGGATTATAAGCCGCCATTGGATTAAAGTAAGTTTCATTGCCTTTAAAAGTTTGCAATTCTTCGGTTGCTTTGTAATAATAACGGTACAGTTCACTGGACGACATATTGCGAATTTTTTTTTTTATTTATTTTACTCAACGAAAAATATTGAACAAACGAAAAAAGCCGTACGAAACCTTATCGATATCTTCTTTAATAAAGAAACTGTTGTTAATCCTTACGCTTCGACTGAGTTTCTGTAAGAACAACAATCCTTACTCTGGCATTTATACCTCTACCTTGAGTATGGTAAGTTAACTGCGAACCTACCACACATAGCAGGTATAAATGTAGGTAAACCTTTCCATAACTTTGGTACAATTATTACTCACTATTGCTCTCCTTTGCATACCTAAGCATAGAGAAGGCACGGCGTGCTATGCTTCATTGTATTTTCTCATTTATGAAATTGTGAGGTTTCATTCATCGTCGCCTCTCCACTTACTTATGTTATTCTTTTACTCATTTACTTTGTCCGCAAACGTTTCAATGTATTGGAATTTCAGACTTTTTGTTCAATACGCACGTACATACCTTTATACTTTTATAAGTAATGTATATAAACTGTAATTATAATCAAAATACCACCACAAAGCTTAAGTAGCACGTGCTCTTAAGATGTCTGTTTTTTCTTCTTCTTTCTTGTTGATTTTATATACTTGTACACATATACACATATATATCTATATACTCTGCCAATGGGATTTGCGCTACATAAGCGTGGTGGGAATAATTTCCCAACTAAGCTGATTGGCTGATTTTTCACTACACATACAACAATTCTCGCACACAAGTTCACATATATTAAAGGGTATATATAAGTTTTTTAAGAATTTTTTAGAGTTATTTAACAAAAACGTTGTGTGTGTGTGCGTGTACATGCAAGGACGACATATGCGTGGAGCTCTCATGAAAACTTACAAGTTGTTGTTTATAACATTTTTATTCAAAAATATTAAATAGCATTTATTTTTTATTGTAGCAGCAGAAGCAGAAGCTGAAAACGAATTAGTCAACTATTTCTTAGCAAAATACTGATGGTCGCTAAATATTTATAATCACCAGTAGGGAATATGATGTTGCTCCGAAGAAGAAAAAGATTCTATTAATCATGCCCATCATGACTTCAATGAATGAAATAATTTACAATTCATTTCCAATTCCTTGACAATGATGCCTATGTACTTATCTCTGCTGATAAGATATATGCGAGATGAGAAACACGGACAAACAGCCGGATATAGTTAAATCGAACACTTTTGGTGGATCTATTTTAAGCCGCAAGTCTTGTAAGCTAAAAAAATTTAACCATTGCACCGATGCTGAGATCGAACGCACGTATGAATTTTGAAAGTAGAAATAGTTACATCAGAAGTCCGCTCACAATAACCCAAATGTTAAATTAATGTCGAGTTAGAGCATAAATATTTGATTAAACTTCTACCAATAATGTGTGATCGATAGAACGTTTTTTTTTCTATCTTTCTCTCTTTAGTGTTTGTTTAAGGTTTCACCAACCCGAGGATCCCAAATAAAGAAAAATTTTATACTTCAAGATATTTTTATAATAACACTTATGCTAAAATGTGAAGTCGTTAATTTCTTCCAAATTTAGTTAAGACATTCTTCAGATCGAATCATGATTTTTCAGTCGTACACGATTGTCACTAAGCGCTCCTTGTATATATAAATATATATACACCCAATTCTCTTTTTACACGATTTTGTTTACACGAATTTGATTTAACACGAGTTCAAAAGAAAACAAATTCTTGTTTTACACGAACTATTTTGTTTTAACACGATTTTATATTTATGAATTTCAGATATAATTCCCTTTTTCCAAAGTAGAAGTTATTTTTTATAAAATATTTAATGAGTTAAAATGTGTAAGCACGAAATAAATTAAGTGAACTCTAACAAGAACTTTTTAATATTGTTTACACCTAATTCTCTTTTTACACGAATTTTTTTTACACGTACTTTTTGGGAACGTGTCTATCGTGTAAAATGAGAATTAGGTGTATTAATACAGTACAAGTATGCAGTATATAGCTAAAGTCGAAAGATTAATTTTTCCTTCATAGCCTACAGAGGCATATATTTGAAAAAATGCGAAAATGTCATCACTTGACTTTTTGAAAAATGTAAACCTTATACGTCAACTTAACACCTTTTCACTTTCTTATATATTACGATAAACAAACATAATAACATTTAATTGTTATTTTTATTCTCAATGTAACCACCAGATTCTGTATAGGAATTCCTCGCTCATTTAATTGTTATTTTTATTCTCAATGTGACCACATTCTGTATAGGGGTTTAATTGTTCTTTTTATTCTGCATGCGATCCGTTGAGCCTTGCATTGTTATCTGCCAAATTTTACATAAGACTGAGTAAAGGCTAAGAGATTCCCTTTTTTTAATCGACTATTTTTTCAAAAGCAATTCTCTTGTCCGCTCCATCATATAAACGGAATAACATTTCAAGAGTATCTTCCCACTGATCATAAAGACCACCCTGGTTTTATTTTCCAGAAAGGCTGAAAAACCATTTGGCTTTCGCTTAGTCACTAACAAAATCATATTTTTTTTTCTTTTTATTTTACAAATCATAAACCAATCAAATTTGTTACACAATCTTTACTGGCTGCCCGTAAAACTCGCATTATTCATCTAGTATTTCATTGTTAATATGAAAAAGCAAAAAAATTTTATAAAATTAAATCATGAAAATTGGACATTGGTCAGCACGCTTATTACGTAATTAATAGTCAAGAAGCAATAAAAAAAAGAGACTGACAATTATGATGACTTGTGCAGAAGTATACAAGCGCCGGCGCAATCACCTTATCACGCATAAAAGCAGCTGTAGGCGTTTCTCTACGCCCGTTAGTACATACTTACGCCGTAATAATTGAGAAAATTTGCCAAGTTATAGAACATAAGTGATAAACAAGATTGTTCGTAACGATACAATCGAATATAAGGTGCATTGTTGTTGACCGTAACAAATTTTTGGAAAATTTCTAAACAAAATCACGAAAACCTAATAGAAAACATTGTACTACAACGAACAACAAGAACAAGATTTAAGTAGTTTCTGTGGTATCTTAGTGGTATCTTAGAGCGGCGTTTAGCAAAGCAAAAGCAAAGGAGAAAAGTTCAAATCATAAAAATAATTTTCTTATCTCTTATCATGTCGGCTTTAATAACGACAAATATTGGCCATTGGTTGTGTGTCTTGGTTGTGGCAGAAACTGTGATTTTGCTGGTATTTTTCATGTTGATGATTGCGATAGAGAAAAAGCCCTAAAATAACCGGAAAGATTATTTAAGACCGAAGAGATGGAATGATGCGTATGCGCTGACAAATTTGTTCATCATGTCGTTCATGAGCATGCTGTGCCTTTGAGTATTGTTTTCTATTTTGATATTTTAACAAGATTTTGCCAGAATCATTAAACTCATTACAGCTCGTCGGTAACAGGTGACTTGCTTGCTTGTGATCGGCTAAACAATTTTTGCTCACTTTGTAAGGAAGGTTTCAATGGCGTTAACCTAAGCTCTTTAAGTCGTTCCGGCTTGTTGTAAAGCAATTATGGCTTTAAGGTGTAAAACACATTGTTTTCTTTAAAATCATTAAATTTTATTTGATTGCGGTCGGACTATTTACTTCATAAAAGAGAGACTATCTACTTCCCAAAAGCGGATGTATGGACGGACAAGCACACTTTAATTGGTTTATAACTGTAATATCACCAAAATTGTGTACATTCATCTCGTTGAGTGAGTATGTGTAATGAGCTTTTGTCCTAAAGTATTGTTTGAATAGAACGTTTTACTAAAAGCATATACATAAATAATGGTAGCAGCCTTATTTTCTTGGTTAGATAGGTAACTTCACAACTGTTACGAGCAATTTCTGAAAGCAGAAAAAACAAGTGCAGCTTGAGCCCTTGCTTAGAACAAAAAGCAAGACTTAAGTTAGCTTCAATAAATTTCCTTTGTTACTTGGGTAGCAGTAGTTAAGCAAATAGTTGGAAGTGGCCATATAAACTCCCTTGGCTAAATTCGACAAATTTTTATATAGTTTTCAGTCGTATGTAAATATAGAGAGCTTGGCGAGTTCCTTCTTAATCCCTTTCTGTAAAAATCTGAATTAATTCTCGGCTGTAAACACCCGAACGGAAACACTTATCGCATAAAAATATTACTGATTACTGATGAAAAAATACTGATTGTCAAGGAGGCCATTGAATTCTCTGCAGCAATGATACAATTTCTTCATATTAATAAATTTATGCAGAAAGCAAATGTTTTTTAGATATCTCAGTGCTTAGGTCCATCATTCGATTGCTAATGTAGTTTGCAACGTAAAACTATTCACATTCTCTTTAGCTAAAATTTGTCAACCCCTTAGAAATCCAAAACCTATCGGAGTTTCAACTAAATATGAACAAACCAACGAGCAAATATCATAAAGTTCGTCTGTTACAGCCAATTAAACAACAACATCTTTTGAAAGTGAACAAAAATGAAAGTGGAGGTATGAGAGAACCGCTTTAGAACCCTTGAAGTTTTCCAATCTCCAAAAGATTTTCTATATTCAAAATTGCAAGTTCTCCGACAATGAACTGAAATATGACGCATCGCGGATGGTGAAAAATGGTGATCAATGCGTATAGCGCAATGTAAATTTAACAATGCTGTTTAATTAACTAATAGGCTTTTAACTTAACAAGACGGAAGGGAAAAAAATGATAAAACGGAAATTTAACAAATCAAAGAAATGAAATATGTGCGATTGTTGTTATTTTTTTAAATTCCCGATTGATTGCCGATAGTCACCAAAGTTAAGCATATGAAGGCTTATAAACGAATCTATTTTATTCGCAAGTTCAAGGGAAAGAAACAAGTAATTTTATCGCAGGTCTAGTGTTTCGGTAGCCAACAGTAGGGCGGTCCTATTGCTGCAAGCATTACGGCAAATATGGGGTGGTCGGTCGAAAGCCCCAAAAAGGAACACCCTACATTAAAATATATTTTATTAGATTTTTCTGATAGGTTGCAGCGTCCTTTAGGAAATATCGAAAATGTGCGATAGGGAAAATTCGTTAAAGTTTCTTATGCACACTTTATGTATTGTAACTTTTCGCCAACAATATACACGCGCTATATAGTAAATACAAGAAAAAAATTGTTGTTTAATTTCTTATAACATTTGTGCGTAATTTCTTGTTTTTCTATTTTTATTTAGTTTTTCTAATCATTTTGTAGGTTTCAATTATCAATTACCTTAACAGAAGCGCGAACCCGAGTGTGAAGATAGCCCATATTTTTGTCTTTGCTAAAATGTGGACTACGTACAGTGGGCTAATTTCACGCCAGTTATTCTTTTAGTATTTGTACTGCAATTTTGCATGAGATTTAGTAGCAATAACTTGGCTTTTTTGATTTTGCGCTCATCATTAGAGGCTTAGTTTGCTTTATATGCGCTCGCTTGCTCTTATTTTTCAATTTTAATACCTATTTTACATGTGCGTTGTTTATTTCAGAATAGAAAGTAAGATATTTTTAGCGAAAACACAACCCGTAAAAAATGTGGGTTATCTTGGTGGGCTATCTTCACTTCGGTAAAAACTTTATGTGTTTGCTTTTAGATTAAGAATAATCTGTCGAAGATATTTCTATCAATTTGGATAACTGTTTTATGTTATATGTCTTTCTCCTTTCAATCGCACACTACTTCAACTACTTCAACTATCAATTTCAATGCTTTGGCGGAGTGTGCAAAAGCAGTCTTCAAAGTTCAGCTGCAATTTATTCAAAGCTCTCCTTAATCTAATTATAATTTATGACTAACCGTTGGCTTTTATCGGATTTATTTAAATGTCACATAGGTAAGCATGACTTCCTTTTTAATAAAATTTACAATCGCTTATTGCGCTGCCTACAAAAAGACAAATTGTCAATTTTATGCATATCGGATACGCCAATCGTATCGTACACGGGACCCTAATCGATGCACGATGCACAATGAAAACGGTGAATATATAATCATAGGATGCAATGATGTGTGCAAGTGCGCAAGTATTTACACAAATTTTATCGCATTAAAGGATAACAATAACAATAAGGAATACAAGAAAATATAAAACATTAAAATGTAGCGTATAAGTAAAATAAATTGCAGGTGTAATCGTAAGGCGTTCACCTATGCAACTGTCAGCGCTTGTATTATAATGTGCTGTTGTAGGGTTAAGTAGACGGCTATAAGAAGAAATTGGATTGGCTATGATTGAATTTTGCGCTACCTTATCGTTAGTGAAAATCGTATTCGGTTCTTCTTCTTCTAATATAATAATTTTCAAAATTGTTGATCTGTTAAAGTTACCCTTATGTCCGATTTGTGCAAAGAGCCAACACTTTTGAAGTGTAATTAACAAATTATTTAATATAAAGTCGTCCGACAAAGAATAAACTTTAAGTAGCTGGCTGTTCATTCATTTGCTGAGATCCACTTTCAACACACATCAAGACACATCGTATTCATATGGAAAGTATTTCCATGCTTCAGTCCATAAGGAAAACTTTTTCTTATTGCTTTTGATTCTCTATCATTTAGTTTATCTTTAAATTCCGTCCTTTAAAATCTACTTACAAGTTTTCTCAATTCTCTCTCTCCCTCCTTTCAAACGCTTATTTCTTTCAGTTTTCTGCTTCTAATCGTTTACACCATTTAATGGATTGCATAAGAATAATATGGTAGGTCCGTTGTTGCGATCGTTTCAATTCTCCAACTTTTAACTTATTTGCACAGTTTTATCTCTAAGAATCCGCTAAAACGTTTTCTAAATTCTCTACCATTTCTTTCGTCCAATTTTTTGCGTCAACTTTTGCAACTTTCAAAGTTAGCCTTATAAGTTAGCGAGACGGTTAAATCAACAACCAAACACGCTTAGCTAAGTCAGTCCGGATATACTTAGTACGTAGAGTATATTACAAATGGATTGATAAGGTTAGCATGACTTCTGTTTGGCAAATGCGTAGAAAGAGTATCAGTGACAAACGCACACGAGTACATATTTTCGAGTTCTCAATAGGGGTGGGTATTGTCTGCTCACATCCATACGCATAGTGCGGTTGCGGTGCGGTTGGAAGAGACTTTTCGCTTTCAGGCGCAGGGATGCGTCTTTCAAGTACCTGTTCACATATTTCATTTCTTGCTTGTAATTGGTTATAGTGTAGTGTAGTGTAGCGTTGCCTTGTTGTATTGCGGTTTATTTAGCACTGTTGTGTGACATTTTTATCTAATTGTGACAATGTTTTCGATCTTGTCGGCTGCTGTTGTTTGTATTTCGGTTTTACTTTCTTACGTTAAGATCATCATAAAGATAGTTTAATCGTTTATTATCATTTGTTTTTCTTTGGTTGCATCGCAAATTTTTCAGCTATCAGTTGATATCAGTTTTCTAGAGATATGCTACCATTTGATATTTTTTTTTTTTTTTAACCAGCACGCACTGAGTGAAAAGAAAACAAATAAAAAAATTAAATTCGCTTTATATATTTTTCGCTTTATTACTTCGATGTCCACATGTTTACCTTATTACCCTACGTTTAACTCATTTTCACAGCTTTGTACGGAAACTAGGAGTAAATGTAGGGAATTCGGAAAAATTTGACCGGCAAAGCTAGATCGTTTATAAATAAGAACATATGTAAAATTTCAGATTCTGTTAATAGCTTCTAGGGGTAATGTGAGAAAAGCAACCGTCAGCCTTGCGATTAAAAGTAATTCAGAGAAGCAAAACTTCCCAAATCTTGCCTGACAATCGCGTTCTGAGCAACTTCACAGAAACGTCATAAGCTACAGGCATTGTTTTTTGGTGTAGTTTTTGGGGAGATTTGCGGCCCTTTTTTATAACAAAATTGATATTGATATTGGAGAGTCAGTTTAGTTATGGATACTGCTCTGGAATATTTACGAAATTCAGTAAAAAGTCACAAAAACTTTCTGTTGTGACTAGTGCGCAGTCACAACGCCGGAATGCAGTTCTAAGTCAGAGCAAATTTGTTCCTGGAATTTTCACTTTTCAAGCAAACAAAATGCCGAACTGATTATACTTGAAAAATGTTCTTAAAAAATCTTCTATTTGAAAATTTTTATCAAAACTCTTTCCTCAAATTTAGATTTGATTTTGTCATTTTTCTTAAAAAATATAAAAAAGAAAGAGGCGAATAAGGATGGCTGGCAGATTTATTGCTTTACGCCTATATTTCTTTCTATTTAAAGTTAAGTCTTCGTTCCCAGGCAACAGATTCTCAGAAGATACTAAAGAGAAAGTTTTTTGATTTATTTATGCAATAAATAGGAAAAACAATAATATATAAAACCAATAAAAAAATAACTTTAGAACGAAGCAGTGCTTAAAGATAGGAATGACAACGCATTCCTTGTTGCTACAAAACGACGTGGAAGGAAATATAAGGCTTTCTTACCCAATAATATTGTGAACGAAATCGAGATTTATTCTAGTCCGAGTACCAACGACCGTTAGTTCCGTCCTTAGTTGTATATCGAAATAACATCCTGTGAAGACGCTTGACGTCATTCATTCAACATTCTGCAATGTTGAACATATATGAGATCACTGACGTGACCGCAGTTTATCGTGTCTGCTAAAAATGTGTTACGTTTACATTGGTTCATATTTTTGCTGAGCGACAACACTGCGACGAAAAAGTAAGGCGTATCGAATATCGTACAAAAGGTGGGCCAAAAGCTACAAAACCGCGGCAAAGTCGTAAATACATATACTTGTTGACTGAACACGAAAATACAAGGCCAGATATCAGACAGACGGCCGGACTTGTTCAAAACCAGCAAATGATTCTTAATCAATTGGTATAAAACACTTATCTACTTATCTTAAGTCGCTTTGACCATTGCTTACATAGGCATAAAGCTATTATAGGCCTACGGCAATCGAAAGAAAAAACGCGTATGATTTAAGATATGAATGGATTGGGTAATGATGCGCCCTTAACATGTCAATAAAATTAGGTTTTTCTGGTAGCTTTTCACATTCTTTAACCCTTAGGTTTAGTATTTTTACAATTGATTTAGTAATTTTATGCACATTGGACGTGGACTGGGTTACGCATGAATGGCTTTCGTGTTAGTAGATCCTTGACAAACCAACCAAAAATTCTGAAAATAATTTTATAGTCCTACTATACTAGAACGTAACAGTTTGTAAGATATGCTGATATTCAAAGTTTGTTTACAAGAACTAAGGGCGTATGTGTTCGTTGCTGTTCTGCCACATGCTAAGGACTTTTTGATATTCAAAGCTTGTTTAAAAAAAATGGGGGCCCATCAAAGATTGTTTACAAAAGGTAAGCGTCCATGTATTTTGTTGCTGTTCTACATGTTAAAGACCTGTTCATATTCAAAGTTTGTGTTTGAATTGAACCCAAACACATGCTTCTTACATAAAATACATTTAATATTTATTTAATTATTTATTTAATCATAATTACAATTCGATGCGATTAATACTATCCGGTTTCCGCACCATTTTCGTTCCCAAACTCTACCTCTGCACCAACTTTTCACTTTGTTTTTTTTTAAACACAAAATAAAACTTGGTTTTATTTGGTTCTATTCTCTGATTCAATTTGATTTTGATGATGATTTCATGCGTTTTTATTTACAGCGATATGAAATCTTAGTCCACTGGCTAAGCTAACCGCCTAGTCTACCTTAAAAAAAAAAATAGAAGAAGAGGAGCCGATTGTTTTTTTGGTGATTAGTGCTCACTAGACTTTCGGTCCTAGAATGTCCTCCTTTGGCCTAAATAACTGATGACAATAAGTATAATAGTAATCCGCCCGGGAATTAGAGTTCGGGACAAGTTGTGCACGGGCCAAAACCTCAAAAATGAAAATTCTCAACTCTCGGATATTTAAGATCCAAGATAAGAGAAGACTTAAGATAAAAGATCGCATAGAAAATATTTTAAAAGAGATGCTACGGATTTTCATTAAAGTTCATACAAATGTAGTGTATATAAGTTTTCTGAACAACTTTTCTTTTGTCAAAGAATCTTAACTGCTTTATACATTACATAAGCGAAACGGTTCAAAATCTTTCATTTCAAAAATGGCTCTGATGATGATTAGTTCTTACCGCCATCTTTTAAGAATCCAAATAACGATAAGTTAGGCGAACAAGTAAACAAGGAATTTGGAAACAACGATTACAGCGATGTGGGGTCAATAGATTGGAAAGAAACAAAAGTCGAGCAATATTTCTTCATGTCTAACTTTTATCCCACGTAGTTGCTGCTTATTAGTACAATTTGAAGAGACAAATAGTGGGAGAGAGAGAGAGAAAGAGAGAGAGAGAGAGAAAGAGAGAGAGAGAGAGAGAGAGAGAGAGACAGGGAGAGAAGTAGCGCCGAACTTGCTTCTTTACCAACCTAACAACTATTTAATCTAACTACGGTACCATAATATATTTATTGAATAATGAGTTTATTGCTTAAATATTACGGTTAAGTGATATTATCTTGCAAACGCTTCATTAAATTGCATAAAATATTTTTAAAATCGAGTAAATTGTTTGTTATTTACTTTGTTTGCATAACATTGCCTTGCATCTACCGTGTTTGCATATGTAGATAGCAAAAGCAAAAGAAAAAAAAAAAAAACGTACTTTCAGTATAATCCAATTTGGTCAATATTTGCAGATGAAAAACAATATATTTTCCTTTTTTTTTCTTTTTCTTTTTTTGCAAACAATAAATGCAACATTGTTGAAGAAAAGTCAACAGTAACCATTGTTGCACGTTGTAAGAAGAGAAGAATGCAGGAACAAAAAAAAAAAAAAAGAAAAAAGCGTTCATTCGAATAGCGGCAATCAACACAAGCTTGCCAATAGAGTCCAACCCATTCCAACCAATCAAACGACCAACCAACCAACCAACCAACCAACCCTGGATGCAGTCTATGCAACGCAATTGACTCAAATAATTGCATATTTAATTTGACTTTAATGAATATTAAACTTGTCAATTGAAGTATTATTGACTCACCAGAAAAACATAAATCCCTTTCACCCAGAGACACATGCACTTCAGCCCAGCTGAATGAATGAATGAATGGTCATAACTGTGTGTAGACCACCCACCGTTAAAGACTTCGGTTTGTTATGAATTGATGCTTAGCACGCAAACAGTTTTTCATTTTTTCTTTTTTTCACTTTTTCAATTCTTCATTTTTCTTCTTCCATTTAAAGAATTTAAAAAAGTAACTGTTTTAGTTTAGTTGATGATAAAATTGCGCAAAAAAAAAGTGTTAAATGCTAATAAAAACAATAACATACAAATTAATGATAACAGACAGCTATACAAGAAAAAAAAAAAGAAAGAAAAGAAAAGTAAAAAGTAAAAAGTAATTCAAAAAACAAAAAACCAAAAAAAAAAAAAAAAGCACAAATTTTGCACACAATCACTCGATCTCTCACTAATATTTCACTTTCACGGCCTAAAGGGACTTGTTAAACGGTACAATATTGTTGTATATCGCATTTTAAACATGCCTCTGTGACCTGAAATTCGTTCGATAATTATTGTCAAAGTCATCAGCATTATTTAAATTGTTCCTCAAGCGGCAACAAGTGCAACAACAAACATCATATACCGTTTTTACTGACGCTATTGCTGCTGTCTTTCATTTCCATTTTGCAAATTGACAGACACGCAATACCAATACACGAATATTTGATTTGCTGTGTGAAAATTTGAAGTCAGTTATAAAAAAAAAAAAAACACAAAACACAACCCACCATCACTCCACCATGAATATGTTTACTTTATAATCGTACGGGTATGCATCCTTTGTCCTCAGTAAATTCCAAATAGACTTAATTATCCCTATCAGTCTTTCTAATGAAAATAAACTCAAGGTTACAGTTGTCTGCAAAAATAACAACACATTTCAGATTTTTCATCCGTGCCATACTTAAATCTTCTACAAAATAAGGAGAAAGAAATGTAAAATTACTCAGACTTGGCGTAAACGAAAGTCCATGCGCAAAATTAAAAATTAAGTGGTGCACTGAAATTTTCATCCTGACGTCTTTGGCCATATATGTGGGCGTTTAATTCTCCAAAATTATAACTACTAGTATTAACACTAAAGCTACTGCGTGAGTCAGTTTGGTCTTTTTCAACTTTTCTCTCCTTGGTCTAGTTTTCAAGATACCAGTGACATGTGAGTGGCCACAATAAAAAAAGGATAAGAAAATTAAAGTTAACAATAGGAAAATAGAACAAAAAGAAAAGTCATTCTTTAGATGGTCAAATTCACTGAGACTCCTAGACTGAAACTAGAGACTACTAGAGGGAAAAACTCTTGATGGAGAATAATCGATTATGATAAACAATCATGAACGCTAGTCGCATATTTTGTAAAGGTCTTCTTAAAAAACAAAAATCTGAGAGAGAAAGCAAAAAATATTTTCACTCGCTCTTGAAAAATATACCTTTTGACAATTTATAAAGCGATCCCGAATAAAATTAATTATGTTAGATACGTAATTCACTTAAGAAAACGATTGTATATAAAGACAGCAAGTGAAAAATGCAACAAATCGTCCATCTTTCTTTGTTAATTTGTTTGTGTATCAATTTCAATTTTAGACGATTAACTTGTGAATGGCAATCAATCTCCCACACTCACACAAGGTCTGCTTGGTGGTGACCTTGTCGATGTCTCAGTAAAAATAAGAGTTTTGTTCGCATCCGCTAAGCGTTCTGAAGCTGCTACATCTTCCTGTCGGTGCAACAATGCAATTTTAGTAGTCGCTAGAGAGGCCTTTATGCGGATAATACCGTTTTCTCAACGTTCCCACGCACTCTTCCTGGAAATGTCCGCATACAGCACGACACACTACCGCAATTCGTCCTTCTTCAATCACTCTGCCCGCTTCTGGAACAGTTTACCAGCCGTGTCCCCTCCCTCTGTAGCTGATGTTTCCACTTTTAGGTGAGACGTAAACAAGCACTCTCTCTTTCCATCTACTCTCTACATATAACCTTTCCATCGTGCTCGAGAGTGACCCCTGAGTGGCTGGCCACAATAAAAAAAAAAGGAAAAAAAAATCAAAGTCTATGTGTTTGAGTATTCAACTTTCTATCTCTAATTCCAGCCATCTTAAGACTTTTTCGAAACACGTTATTGAAATGATTTAGGAAAAGGCATTTATGAAGAATATACCTTTTAGGCTTTCTGTAGGTACTTTGAAAGAATTTTCCTGCCAGAAAGTGTTACACATTAGCCTACACTCAATTAAGTGAGGCGTATGTAATTTTACGTAATTTATTATTTTCTATAAGGAAGGATATCGTAAATGTCATTTATCGTTGATCATAAAGATTATTATCATTGCCAGCCTGGTTGTTGGACATATTGAATGAGTTGAAAAGATTAAGAGAAGCAAATCTTTTTAAAAATCTTCTCCGTTTTGAAGGAGCGTGAAATAAATGAAATTTTCCATTTAAATTATGAATTGCATGCTGTATCATATCGATATATATATATATTGAAATGAGGAAGAACTAACTATAAAGGAAAACAAAATGCAATCACTTGAGAAAAATGTAAGAGAGAATCTCTTAACGATTACATTGGGATTTCACTACAAGTATTAGCTAAGCTAGCGGTTGATAACAGGTGGCACGGAAGCCGAACGGTAAGCAATAAAAAGAAAAGAAACGAAATCATATAAAAAATGAATATTAAGAAAAATTATCAAAAAAAAGGTAACATTAATTTTTTAATAAGTTTCTCTTTTTATATTGTTGAAGTTGTTGTTGTTCTTTCACTTATAACAAAAATTCGATTTTTTTGTAATGAGCGAAAAGCAACCAAAATAAAAATCATCATCGTCGTCATCATTGTCTTCGGTAATAATCACGGTGTCGATCATCATCATGCAACTTCCTCCGATCTACGATCACAGCGGGAAGTGTGAGAACATTTTGCTATTCGCACCAACAGTAAGCGTAAATACATTTTTTTTTGATTACCTATACTGGGATAAACGGAAGGATGTAGATTGGGAGAATAAAAAAAAAAACCAATTAAAGGATCTAATCATTAAGAAAAAATTATCAAAAATGAAAAATCACTAAATAAAAGTGAATAGGGTTAACACACATACAAGGCAATTAATATAAAAAATACATAAAAGTGCAAGGAAAAAGTATGCGGCTTTCTTCTTCTCTTTTTTTGAGGCATACAGCTATATGAACATTAATGCTAGCGGGGTGTACTATAGCGCAAATAAAGGGTGACAAAATCCAAAAGTAATTAACAAAAAACAACTGCATTTGTTAATGCAGTGCACAGTAATTTTTTTGAAGACATACACACAATTCTCCACAATTAGCTTTACGATATCAGTGCAACCAAGGAGATAAATCATCGAAGGCGCGTGAAAAAAGTTCCTGCTCTTTGGGATGAAGAAGATACTTTATCAAAATCAGCAGCACACAAATGGTTTCCTCGCATCGCCCTTGAAAAGCTCGACATGAAAGACGCGCATCAATCTATCCGATCAATCGGTGAAATTTTTTCAAACATTCGCCAGAAAGGGTCATCTTTGTTCTTATGGCGCTATCCAATTAATTGCTTTGAGCCACTTGTATGGAACCGCAAGCGTGAAGAAAACTCGATACCGCATGAATATATTGACACCGAAATATTGAATAGACCGAATATCCACCTATGAAACGCTGCTTAACACTAGATTGTTGGCACCCGTCAATTTGAAGGATTTTTCATTTTAAAAACTCGGCGTAAGTAAGTCGACATTTTTAAATGTAATAGGAAACGAAATAAAGTCATTTTTCAAGAGATCGATTCCGGGCCATGAAAAGTCATACACGGCAACAGTATCGGACAAAATCGTAGTCCAGGGTGAGTGAACCTATATAAATCCTAGGAAAGCGTAGATTGACGTAATGTAAGGTAATACTTTATGTTTGGTGAGCTTGCAAGGGAAGCATGTATCATGAGTTTCTCCGATTCGGCCAAAATGTTGGTTGTATTCTCTACAGTCATTATTGTAATTTGTTAATTAAAGCGAGAAATTGAGGTAAGGCGTCCAAAGATCATCAATAGGAAACGCGTCGTCTTCAACTGCGGCAATTACTTGACTATGCCAAATTACACACTTTTTTCTAGTTACTCGACAAGAAGTGAAAGAGACATCCATCATATGGACAGGACCTCGACCCATTCACAAGCTATTTGTTTCAGTCTATGAAGAAACCTGTTAAAGTGTTAAAGTGTTAAGGTGTAACTCATAACAGTTCTATGAAAATAACTTGCTCATCTTTTCTTTTGAAATTCCACAATCCGTAGAGCTTTGCCGTCGCGGTTTCATAGCAAAAATGCAAAAAAAAAAGTTATTGATCAAAATGGCACACACTCGGTTTAATAAATTTCATACAAGAAAAGTGTGTTTAAAGTTTGATGAAAAATGCCACGAACTTCTTCCTTTGATGCAATATGTACGCGCTTACGCTCGTAATAAATACAAAATAATTTTTCCCTTACTCCCTTTTATGAGACGGAAAGAAGAAGAAACAAAAATACAAATTTATATACATTTCAAAAGCTATAACACGTGGTCAAACTGAAGACATCCATTGAACAATCGAAAAGGTTCTAAAAAATCTCGAAAACCGAAAACCGAAAACCGAAATTCCTTCCCTTCCAAACCAATTACACAATTTGCTTGCAATTAACACGAACGATTCTCAATTTCAATACTGTTCTACTTCTGCCTTTCCCTAAACTCTCAATTGAAAAGGGAAAGGGTTTCAAGTTCATTTGTTTTTCGTATTAATTCACGCATGAGCTGAAGCAATTCAATGAAGGTGCTCTTGTTTAAAATATTGAAAGTGTTTCTTTTAATTCATGTAAACACGATTGTTATGCACTTGAAAACAAAACTCGAAACAATTAATAAATTCCTTAAGCAATTGTAAAAGTGGTGTTTCCTTCTAATGGAAGGTAATAAGGAATTCTGCAAAACAAATCGCTATACAATTCGCTATTAACAGAATTTATATTTATTTGTTTGCAAGGATTTCACGCGAATCCTGCAACCGCAGTTGCTATGTTTTCTAGACTACGCATCCCCCAGAAAATCTCTTTGTTTTCTGGTAATTGAAACATTTTTTGTTTGGAAAAAAATATTCATAATTTTCTTCTTTTTTTTAACAAATTGAAGTTAGTTGTTTTATTAGACGTGTGTGCTTGTCTGGTCTTAATATTGTGCAAAATGTAAGGAAGCAAGTCGTAATCCAAAGCTGAGGTTTTCTCAGGGACCACTCCAGTGAAGTAAAGTATACTAATCATTTTGAGAGTTGCTGGTTTCGATAACGCGGATGAAATCCTAGTTTATAAAAGATGAGAGCGTACTCTGCCAACTTACAGACTTACAAATCAATGCCTAAGATAGAGTCTTTCTAGATCAGATTTTATCAGAATGGCTGAGAAAGTCGTATGGAAAAGTCCAAGGATATGGAAATATTTTCCATTTGTTACCCGAACGTGTGTCTATTAGATTATCTCAAACAACAAATTTACCCAAAGTATGGTTTGTGTATTTGTACTGACATGAAAGTAGGTAGAAAACCGGAAAACAGCCCATTGTGCTGTATATCTCTCTGCTACAATGATGTAAAGAACTATCCTACTCTTCCAGCCCCTTTATTACGATTGTAGGAAGGAAAGCAAAAGTTGTCCCTGTGCTCCATATATTTCTAAATTCTTACTGACTCTGACGTCCAGTGCACTGGTAAGGTAAGCTTTCTATCGACTCCGTTGATTTTAATGGCAAAACACACTTCTTTTTCAAATTATTATCTGCAGGCGAAGAAAAATTGTAAATTTTCTTAATAGCGGTCGGTGGACACCCATCTGAAACTTGATTAAAGAGTATTTAAAGAAAATAAAGCGCCTTGGAAAGATTCCCTCGACTAAGAGGGAGATATTCAAAAGTGAGTAAACCACGCCTCGAACTAGGGCAACAATCGACAGGAAATCGTAGCAGTGTCCAACTCGCAAAGCTGATCATTTTAATTTGTTTGTATCAATAACTTACAATCCTATCGGAATAATTCCGGAAGAGGGCGATTCACACATTTTTCAGAACCGTTGGTGTGAAAAGGATTCCGATCGGTTTATTAGGAAGTCTTAGCATATATTAATTTTCTATCTTAACTATCTTAGACTGTAACGGCTCCACAAAAGAAAGTGAGTCAATTTCAGGCCCAAAAGAAAGCAAGACCAAGCATTACCTAAAAATAGGACGCGGAACCTAATCAAAGTCGTCCGCTCTTTTCGAAAAAAATCTTTCAATTTGAATTCTCCTCCTTCTTCTTTTTCGGGAAAAAATCAGTGGAGTTTTCATTTATCGAGAAAATGATAGATTTGCTTACGAAAGAGCCTTACTCTGAAGCTGGAGTTAAATTTGCATGGCACGGCTGTCATTTCATTATGACTTTTGAAGGCAGCCCGTGGTACGATTGGTAAGAAAAACACGGCTACAAACAAAAAGGCCTTAAAAAACCAAATGAACTATGCATTCAAACAACACATGGAACTAATCTAAAGAGTGACTCATCTTAACATAAAGAGTAATCTTTTTTAAATCCTATACTACCTATGAAAAAGATGTATTAATTTTATGCGATTATATGCAGAATGACTTAGCCCAGACTCTGCTTTTACTCTAAGAGTATAAGAAGATTTAGAATTATTTTCTGCGTTTACTAAGCGGGTCTGACCGATTGTCTCTCTGTGGTTCCTTTTTGTATTTTCATTTCGTTTTGAACTGGTTTCACGAAATGTATAGCACATATTGACAGAATAGTTTGTTAGCAATAGGTTGGATTCGATTGGATGGGATTGTTCCTTAGGATCACTTTCAATATAACGGTATTTGAAGAACTCATTATACAAAATAAAAATTTGTCATTTCCAGTATTTCTCGCCAAGATTCTGTGAAAAATAGTATTTCAGTCTATGTAATGACTAACTGTGGAAAATTTCATTTTTTCGAAACTTTCTCGTAGAAATCCTCTTACCAAAAATAAATCTTTCTATGATGAGAAAATAGAATTTGTGGTGTTATATAATGAAAAAGGGGCTTCACATCTACATTTACTATCACATATCGCACCATTGCGCTTGCTGTCTGTCTGCAAATACTCTCACGGAGAAGCGTTCCCATCAAAAGCATGCCTTTATAAAGCGATAAAGTGTAATCTGTGATATTTTTTTGGCCAAAATAGATAGAGAGTTGGACCTTAATTTATATAAGGTTTTTGCAATGGGTCCGTTTGGGTACGCTAAAAATTCTTAATTTTTACTCAATTCTGCATGGTGTAGGCTATGTAACGGTCACCCTTGTTTCGCTTGTTTTTTTTTTTTTTTTCTTCTCTTTTTATATCTCTTGTCTGCTAGATCTATAAAAAACTGCTATTCAAGATCGAAAATTATTTTGGTTAAATATCATTTAATGTAAATCACCGGTAACAACAAAACCAAAGCAAATAAATTTGCCCCCAAAAACAATGATATCAAAGTGTACTATGCATGAATGTGTGTGTGTGTGTGTGCGTGTGTGTGTTTGCGATTAAGAAAATTGGCCGCAATCAGCGTAAAATTCTTCGGATACTTTTAGCACACTTGCGTACACAATTCTAGTGTAGCCCTTGTTGTTTCTTATATTGGCTGCTATTGTTGTTATTGTTATTGTTTTTTTTTTTTCTAAAGTGAAGAGGAAGTAGCAAATTACAATTTAAGCAACATTTTCGAACGTGTGGGTTTATGTATCTCAAGAAACAAAACGAGGAAAAAAAAACGAAAAACTCTTCTCTCTTTAAAGCGAATTTCGATTACTTGCTCACGAGTTAGGTCGAAACTATACGTTAGAAATTTCATTGATGTTTTCAAATTTTCGAAATAATTTCCAACGTTTACATTGTATCATAGGAATTAAACGTATACTCGCCAATATTCGAAGGCTCGTATTTGGGACGTCCGTCTCTATGACCAACTTTAAAAATACCTGGAGAAAATAATACGGGGCAAACCATCCATTTTACCTCTGAAAAAAAAGGCCGATAGTCTTCTAGGTATTAATGCTCATCCTGCTTTTAGTCCCGGAATTTGTTCCTTTGACCTAAACAAACTCTAATAATAATAATTAGAGCAAAAATGGATCACAAAGAAAAACCTTTGCTACTTATCTCGATTTTTGGGAGCATCGCAATATGCAACCTGATAGAAAGATGGCCAAAACGATGCTTTCGGAATATTTCGGAATTTATGATGAATATTTTTCAACGTTACAAGCGAGACGATTCATTTAGTACACCTTTAGTCTTTGATTCGTGGGTATAAAGCAGATAAAAAAAAGGGAAAAAAGAATGAATAAATGAATTAAAACGCAACCAAATTTTTCCTTTAGTTAAATGAAATAGTCGAGGTCGTCCGTGTGTTGTATGGAGACTGCACTTTTCAAAAGAGATTATCGCAAAAAAAATTTGATGATATTTGTAAACGCAATCCACACAAGTATTATATATATGAAGGGATACGCGGGGATAACTATGCGTGCATATCTATACGTGGAGTTAAATGTATTTGCCAAGTTTTAATCAGGTTGAATAAGTGAGTTTTTGCCTTTTTTTCTCGATGATGGATAAAAGAAGTAAAACAGAACCGTAGGCCGCAAGACTCCCTCAGTAGTGGCAGCAATTTGTATTTCAAAAGTTGCGTCGAACAAAACGTTTTCTTTTTTCTTTTGTCTTTTTCTTAAAGAAATTCCACGTTTTTTTTTTTTTTCTAAACATAAAAAAATGTATTAATTTTGTCATCTTGTTTGCAACATTCATCAATATGTAGCGAATACGTAAGCAGCTTGTTATAAGCTGTATATTTTGTATACACAGAGCGTGAGTATGCAATGTCCTCTGTACAAAAATTCGAACCAGGCAATGGCTTTCCAAAGCATCTACGTCTTGTGAGTGAACGCCTATCACAAATGGAAAAATTGATTCAAAAATTCATATCAAATTTTCCGATAAGCCACGCAATAAATCAAGAACCGAAATGATTTAGTGACCATGAGACTTGCATCACGAAATCGATTGCATTTTTTTCTAATTATGATCAATTACTCAGGGGCTGTCGCCTATTTGTATAGTGCGGCCACGATCGGAAGGAAGAAACAGATAGGAAGATGATGGCCGCAGGCTAATGGGAGTATACCCAATCGATAAGTGTTATGCCTTTACCGATTTTCCCCTTTTTTTCTAATCTAAAACATTTTCTTCAAATGTCATACAATAATCAAATCTTGTCTATCCATAAACACGCTTTCCCTCGTAAGAACATAAAGAACGCAACATAAAGGGGCTTTTAACTTTTTATTGCAAGCATATCCTCTCCTACCGTTCTTGAAATGTGCACCAAACTTTCATTCTTTCAAAATTATTGAAAATTGTTTGCAACTTAAGTGGACAGTGCTCGTAATTCGTTCTAAAGCTTATACAATTCTGTTAGTTGTTTTCCCCGTTTTTTCTTCTTCTTCGAGTAAACGCATTTGATAGGAACAATTTTTGTAGTTTGACTTAATTTAAGCATCATTACAGTTGACGGTTCTCAGGTGCAGCATGATTTCATTCCATAAGAGATAATTCACATAAGCAACCAGTAAATGCTGTGTGTGTAAATTGTGTGTAAAATTGTGCATCAAATGTAGCCAAAAATTGTTGAAGGCGGTTAAAATTGGATATCATTTAAGCGAAAAAGTCAAAACTACAAAAAAAACGGCAGACTGTTTGAAAGGCAGTTTAAATTCATTTTCGTTATTTCAAAATATTAAAATTTCGAAAATTTTTATTTGCATATCATGTGCATTTTACTTGCATCACATGTTTATATAGAAAAATGTTTAATAGAAAAATGTCAATTAGAAAATTGTATTATGGTTTGACCGAGCTTTTCTATGCCTGCTAGTGTAGGAATCAAAGTCGACACTGGTTTTGGTCCCACACACACAGTTTTAAGTTAAGCTTTGTGGAGAAAGGCCCATTTTTGTAAGAGAGTTTATATGGAGAGAGCTTCCAAAAATGTGCTCATCCCTTTTAAACTTTCTTTTTACCGATTTTTGTGGACAATTATCAAGAATGGGAATTTTTTAAATATAATCACTATTTTACAATTATGTCCAATTATGTGGGGAGTTATCCTAAAATTAAATTCATCCAGTCAGCTTTCAATGGAGTTTATCCCTATACTTAACCATGTCAACGTACCAATATAAATAGATTTAGAAAATGCGTCTCGATAGATTGATGTAACAATATATCAAGGTTTCCTACATGCGCATAGGCAGTAGCAAGTGGCGTATGGTATAGAGGTGCTTTTTGCTTGTGTCAAGGATTATCCGCAAAAAACATGTCACCAACAGTTCATTCTAAACGAAAATTTTTTCCTTACAGTACTTTGTTCCAGTTCAAAACATTTTTATACCCACCACTGTAAGATGGGGGGATATACTCATTTTGTTTTTTTCCATTATGTACCCTACAAAGTATATATATTCTTGATCAGCGCGAAATATTGAGTTGATATAGCCATGTCTGTCCGTCTGTATGTCTGTGTGTGGGTATGCGAGATGCGCATACAATATCCCTATACAACTTTCCTACTTCGTTTTTGTTTACTTTAGTGTAGAGTAATAAGATATTCCGTAAAAATATCTAAGCATTACAAACATTTGCTAAATCTAGTATAATCGCAGCGTTGAGTGTATAAGAAAAACGAAATCCAAACGTGATGCCATAATTAACATATTTAATAACAATATGATAATGAAATACGCCACACATTAAGTAACAGTTTAACTTTGTAAGGATTCAACCGGGAGACAAAAGCCACACTTAAGTAAACAACATCTGTTACTTTCTAGCAATAATAACAAAAAAAGTTGTAATTAAAAAAAAACTGCGGAGACAAAACACAGCAGCTAAAAAATAGTGAAAAAATTAAAAAATTTAAATATTAATAAAAGAAAAAACTAATCGGAAGTAAAACCTTAAAAACACAAAACCAGAATTCAAAATTTTTTGCTTTTCTCTTCCCCCCCTCCTTCATATATAAGAGAATGGTAGCATTTAATAAGCGATAAGCTTAAATGATCGGACAAGGTATTGGCGCATGAGCCATATGACAAAATTTGTCGAACGTATTAATTAATTTGCTTCAATAGACACACGTGAAAGGATAATGAAAAATACTATCGTGAAAAAATTTTCAACAACGTGCGTGTGGTCATTCAATTTTATAGAATCATTTTAAAACTAATGAAGTGTTAAGGAATTTTTTGCTTTTTTAAAGGATAAAAAATAAAATCTATTTAAAAAATGATATAACTCATAAGAGCTAATGAAAGGATAAGCTAAAGAAATTTTTAATTTTGAAAATTAACTAAAACTTCTTGAAAATTCAATTTAAAATGCGAGACAAAACAAACCTATAATTACGGCTTGGGGAGCATTACAAAAAGGATAAAACAAATTTTAACGCCTACATATGAAAGGATTGAGCTGCATTTATATATGTATACACACACATTCATATGTGTACAATTGTGTACAATTATCTTGAATCCTTACTCAGAGCATAGGGAATAAATTTTCTTTTCTATGCCTTTCGATTTATTTATTAAACCCTTAGAAAAGATTGATTATTATGCTCTGTTAAGCAAACTTGGAAAACTCAAATCAAACAATACTCGCAGTGATGATATCACTTTAGAAAAACACACATACACATACCTGCATATATGTATGTACGTACCTTCAATCGCTGTAGAGAAAGGCGCTCTAACTTCAAATGCCTCTATAACACTAATAACCCTTTATTTTAGACACCATGCCGTACACGTGATAAAAGTATAACAATACGGGTTTTCTGTGTGTCAGTGAAAAATGTTATGCTATGTTTATTCAGTCATTTGTCTTTCCGAAGATTTCCTAGTAATTTTTATGAACAAAGACTTTGTAACGAGTCAAAGCACTATAGTTGCCCATGGCCCACTATTAAATATCCAACACCACTCTACAATTATTTACACGACGATTTTCAAATTAGGAAATAGTTCAATTCGAGCCATTTTTCGTAGCCTTCGCCCTTGGGCCACAATACGCCAATATACCGAATATCATCAAAGTATCTCTAAAATTACGGCCTGTAAACTGCACAAAAGAAAACAAGATAGACAGGGAGACGGACGGACGGGCAAACCCAAATCGTACCAGAAACTGATTGCGAATCGATCGGTATGATAAAAGGTGGAACTACTTCAAGTCCTTTTGGATGTTGCATACATTCACACAAACTTGCACTGCGAGTGGTGTAGGGTATAAAAATAAGCAGTTAACACATCTATAGTATTCTTTATTAATAATGTTATACGCATACAGCTTTCTGTCGACTTGCAAGTCACGTAGTGGTTCATTTTCTAGAGGCGCCACAGCCTTATTTAGTATTGAACATATTCTACCAAATTATTTTCCAGCTATTGTAACTTTGCCTCGGTGTACGAATAAGTCCCAAGTGGGAGAAGAGAACGAGCTTCATAGTCGGGCAAAGGGTACAGTTCACTTTTCACCTAAGTAAGAATCACGAGCACAAAGTCAGTCTTCGTCAATGTCAGTGCGGAAGAGTTTACTTTCATCGTAGCTGCAGTGCATGCTCAGTCGGTAAAGGCGTAGCATTTATCGATTGGACTCACACCCGCTAGGCTGCGGCCACCACCTCCATACTTCTTTCTTTCTTTCTCTTTCCTCACCTCTCTCTGACCGTTACCGCATTACGCACGTCGAGGACATCCCCTGAATGATTGCACATTTGGTAGACACGCTTATGTGGAAGAGAGCTCAACAAACTTTGCCAACATTCTTACCTTCATTTTAAACTCTATTTTTTATCGATTTTTGCCGCAGAAATATTAAAAAAAGGATAACTATTTCCAAATAACGAATTTTCAAAAACAAGTCCTAACCGACAGACAATCTTAAAGTTATTCCAATTCCATCCACTCTCTATAGATCTCGTTCTTGAACCAAAGCATAAAGCTTCATTAAAATACCTCAACTATTGCCACCTATAGTTTGAACGCAATAATAATGATGCCTGGAGGACAGACGGACTAATATGCTTAAATCGATTCGAGAAGAAAAAAATTAAAAGTTTCAGAGAATCCCCAAGAATTTTCCAGATCGATTTGCTCTATCTCAAGTTTCTCTAGGTTTTGCGTACATCGGGAAAAACTTAATATGCATCTACCATCAACGGTGTGGAGCGTCTCACAGGAAGATGGTAAAAAATCGCCAGTTGCGCACATGCTAGCAAAATATGAATTACGTGTTGAAAAGGCATCCGTCCATAGGAGTACCTATTTTCTGGATACCATCATAAGAATAAAGACACTGCTTAGACAGACAATAAGGTCATCAATTGAAAAGCGATTAAAATAGAGATTAATGAGAAGATTGAGAATGAGCTAGCAGTGAATACAACCGATGTGGAAGCACATTGAGCGCTGGCAGGGCGCAGCGTAAGCACGCTGAAAAATTATGTGATGCTATCTTTTCAAACGTAGCCACCGTTCCGTTTGAGCAGCTTCAATTGTCATTGGTAGCCTGCCCGAAAGGTGGTTCCATTGAGTTGAATGCATTAGATCCATCTGTTCTCTTCGATGGAAGGCGTTATTGTTCATAACCAGGCACATTTCACACAATTCTCTCGTTTGAATTGAGCAGAAAAAGTAAGCCTTTCGTACGGCTTACGTAATTCGCAATAACAAAATGCCATAAATATAACTCTTGGGATGAATATCACGTATGACAAATGCGCTCAGACGATTAAAACCGTTTCTTAAAATAACCGGTAACGAATTGTTTATAGAAATCACACATAGGCAGGGGTAGCATTAGATTAGATTATAATCGTACCGGTAAACGAAAATTGGAAAACTTTAACGAAAGATTGAAATCAGGATATTTGCTTCATAGTAATATTCGCTTGAAAATAGGTCATAGAAGTGCAACCGTAAATTGCAATACTGAGCGAAAGTATTATTTCTTGTTAGTCAGTTAGTCAGTTTTAACCAAATTGAAAGGACTGCCTCCTAAATATGGCGCCAAAGAGAAACACACGCAAGACACAAGAATCGAAGTTCAATCAGAGGTGTCTTTAACAACACGCTCGGCAATCTAAAAAGTAACGAGCTATCAAAGAAATGGGAAAGTGAATGTCTGCTTAAGGTCTAACACATAACATTAATAACATTAAACACTTTACGGAACCTGAACCTCTGAACATCATTCTCAGGTGCCACAAACGAAATAAGACAAATTGAAATTAGACAAAGAGCTTCGTAATAATAATCCGTTATGTAAATCCTTACGCAATTTATGTAACTGTCGGGTATTTAAAATTCGTTTCAATTCCTTTAGCGATTTCATATCATTTTTTCAATTTCATAGACAATCTTTGAATATTATTAGTGTTATTTATTACAAATACACTTGACTTTTTCCACGATTGAGACCGTATTTGTAAAACACTTGATTCGACCCCTTACGTTCTGGTTAGACTCCGTTTCAATCCATTATTATTTAAAATCAATTCTAGGAAAGCAAATTAAATTAAAACATAATAAAAAATAAAATGATTTACAGATCGCTCCAAAGATTGAAACAAAAGACTTTACTCCATTTGTAAGTAGATTTTTATAAAAATTCTTTTCTTTTTTTTTCCTTAAGAGAACTTTGCAAAAATTACAACAAATTTATGAGAATACGAATTTCATTTTTTATTTACTCCACGTTTCTTATATAAATTTCCCGCAGGGAATTTTGTGAGGTTTTACATCAGTTTCTTAAGTAAGCATCAAATACAATTTCACCTCTACTGTAAGTATCAAATAATGATTGTTTGAAGTAACTAAAGACATCGCTTCTGCCCTCATTTTACACAGGACCTCATACTGTCAACGAAAAATTGACATTTGTAACGGAAATTGTTATTACAAAGCAGTAAGCAAAAGATGTCAACACGGATAACAAAAGTCTTAATTTACAACATTGACTTCTCGCTATATCTGTCGCGTCTAACGACTGCGCAACAAGTACGAGGCATCCATTACATTTAGAAGGAATTTTAAATACCCATTTATCTATATATATAGTTTTATGTATGTATTTTCTTTTCATATATCGACGATCTCATATTTTGTACAATATATACCGAGAAGGAAAAACTATAATTTTGTCGGATAAAATTTCACTAAATGTATAACTTTTCATTAAAAATGTTTCCCAACGAAGTCCATTTTTCATAACTTCTTTTTTTCGCCGGTAATATGCAAAGTTTGTCACATTTGATCGAAACGAAGTATTAGAGAAAACCAAAATTTCCAATGGATCTCAAAGGATCAGTGGGATAATCACGTAGCTGAAAGTTAGCTTTCGCTTTTATATTAAGCCGTTTTTGCGCTGAATACCTGTGAGCTGAATAAAGTGATCCCCCCAAAGGCTCAACGTGGTGCAGCTAATGATGTTAATCAATTAAACTCCTGACTTTAGCAAATCTTATCTGTTAGGGTGATATCGCAATGAAATTAATAATCTTTCCCAACATAGATTAAGCGCCTTGAACCGACTTATGTCAAGCGTGACTTGCATCTAGACTCACAAACTTTAAATTTCGGAGATTGACAAGCAATCGATAAATTCGGCTTATCATAGCTATGCACTTCTGTGCCTTATTGCAAGCGGAAAAGGCCGGCCTGGTATGGTTTTGAATGTTTTGTTCTTAACGGAAAGTTGTTGGGTTCGGATGCGAATCTAACAAAAACACATTTTGGAATCGTGTGCTATTCATTGAGCCTTATCCAGACACAGCCTCAGAAGAAGTAACACAACACGTAGTTCAAAAAGATCGCACGTTTCTTGCAAATAGTGGCCGGCCGTCGCCTACTACCGATCGGATTACATGTAATCGTGCAATATATATATGTTTGGAATGATTTCTTTTTATATCTGTAGGAATTCTTAAACTATTATATTAATGAAAAGTGCTCCATGTATTTCTGAAATGACTGCTCGTTTAAGGCGTGTCTGTAGGCGAAAAACACAGATTTCTCATACTTGATCTGAATTTAGAGCCGAAGTTTCAATTAGTTCATTTTCAACAGGAAACCCAAAAAAACCAGAACACATTTAACTTCGTTAATGGATCACAGTATTCCTCGCAACTCTTCTTAAAAGTTCCGTTCAATTAAGACTCGCCTTCTCGAATTTATTTACCAAAAATTATTCTCGATATGTTTGTACATTTATTGGAGTAATTAATAATTATTTAACAACAAAATGATGAAGCAAAAGTTGTAAAAGAACAGGTTATATGAAAATGAAAATCTCTTCTTAAATGGCAACGAAATCCTCGTAATCAATGATGAGAAGAGAAGGTTAATCCTTTACATAGATGTACAACATGGCTATGTGAGGTGGGTCGCGCTCTCTCTCTCTCTCTCTCTCTGGATAGAGTGCTATGGGGAAAGATTATGCCTACTGTACTACGTACAGGCATTGCGAAATCCATCCAGCTATGATGTTGGGTGTATGTGTATCGATCATACCCTTCCCAGATCAAAATCAAAGTCCTCGTAACACGTATCAAAGTAAACAGGCTATAGGTGTTCGCATAATCAATTTCCATGTCCGGATGGACACTTTAGTTCACGTGTTGTACTATCCAATGAAACTTTTGGTTACCACTCGTTCTATGGAGTATTTACGCTTTAGAGAACTACCAGCAGGCATTAATTCAATTGTGGCCATTTTATGTTACACTTGTTACAATCAAGAGAATTCCGTTATCTTAAACGCCTCTGCTGTAGAAAGAGGGTTTTTCCGTCCCGTATTTTATCGTTCTTATAAAAATGCTGAAAACAAACGTATTCGAGATCAAGAAGAAAGCTTTGAAAAACCAAGCCGACAAACCTGTCAGGACATGCGCAATGCCCACTACGATAATTTGAATGAAGACGGCATCATTGCTCCCGGTATACGTGTATAAGGTGACGATGTTAACAAAACCCCCCTTTGAAATAAGGCGTAAGTGCGGCAATAAGTATCGCCTAGCAGTCGATTGCCTGCGAATACATATAAGAAGAAGTAAAAAAACGTGAAGAACAAACATCTTACACCAAAAAAAAACAAGAACAAGCATCTTACACCAAAAGATAGAGTAGTGGATAATCCGGCGCATAAGGAAATTCAAGGGCAAACAGAATAGCGAAATGCAGAGGGAGAAATCCCAAAGGGATAAATCGATTAGACAACGAACGAAAGCATGTATAGCAGAGAGTAGTAACTCCAAGTTCAGATGTTATTTGAAATGTAAAATTTATCTCGAAAAAACTAGGCGGTAGAGAAATTTGTTCTTCCGTAGACAGAGAGGAAAACTTTACTTCGCGGCGATCACAAACACACTTGAATGAGTGAGTGAGTCTATTCGCCTAACTAATATCCAAACTTGATGTATAATTAGTTGTTGTGACGTAATAGACAATCTAAGAACCCGTGATTTGTGGGAATAAGGGTAATAATATATTATCATAATCAAACAAGATCATGTAGCTTCTCCCCAAATTTCCCAAAATCAATTTCGTAGTGTTACAAATACAATACTAAAACTATGATATCTTCATTCTCTTTTGCTATAAACACCTTGTTGTTAACAAGGTAAAATCTCAGATAATCTTGATTTTTTCAATGAAGCAGAATTAACTAACAAGAAGAAGAAGAAGAAGAAAAGAAAAATTAATAACAATTTCACTTTTAACATAAATATATCAATTACCTTCTCGGGTCACAAAGGTAAACAATACTCAAACACACACACACACACACACTTATTATAACTGTTCGCGTTTGCGTGTAGGCAGGTAGATATATAAAAAGTACTAGCTGCCTTCTGGGAAATTTCTTTTGATTAATTTCTTGGTGTAAATTCTTATACACGATTAACAACAACGCACTTGAGCACTTGACTGTATTTCAAATTAATTTCAAGAAAATATTTTTCAAAATATTTTTATTTCATTTGAAAATAAAGGAAGCAGGTTGAATTCAAAGTGTTTATATGAATGTGTGTGTCATGCACACACACATATAGAATTGCCAAAAAAAAAAAAAACAAAAAGACAACAAATCTCATCTCTCATAACAAGGTATCATCTACAAATAGCTGGCAGAAGTATTGTTGACATATTTTCAATGTATGTTTAAAAATCTTAGACATCAAATTGGATCAGGTTTAGTTCGTTATATTTTCTTCCTTTTTTCTAACACGTGAATTTGATTGTGAAGCCAAAAGATGTGAAGATGAATACAAATTTCCGGCCCCTATAAACGCACGAACATTACTCTGTACAAGAGTTAACATCAAGTTATGGTTAGACATGAAACCATATTCCATGCAAACAACACATGAATCTATAGTAAATTACCTTCAAAATGAGGTAAAAGGAGAGAATATTTCTTTTGTGAAGTTCTTCAATAAATACTTGAAAGTTGAAATACTAGCACCAATCGATCATCGCCAAGTACTTTAATTAAAAAGCTCGTGACAGCGAAACCAAAAACTTCCTCCTATGTCCACCGATATCTAAATACGATCATAAAATCTGCTTTCTTTTATCTAATTTTTTAAATTTCATAACGTATGCAATTTGAGACTACTGCTCCACCTATATCGACCTCTATCACACGAATCCTTATGACCTTTCAAAACCGCTAAACAAATTCACAAATTCTGCTTTTCAAGGTTACTTTTAATAAATTTTTAAAAATTACTTAATTAATAAGAGATTCATGACGTATACATCGTATATCTTTTAATCCTTGCTCTTGTTTTCCTTCCAAGGCAACCTTTCAATTTCTTTACCTCGTTCGAAAAAGATATTTTCATCACCATCGTCCCAACAATGCCTACGTGTATAGTGGACATCCCTTGAATATCAGATCGCATCCAAAAAAAAAAAAACAAAGAAAGCATAATCTCCAACTACTCGGACTATTGACACATACTTATACACATATTAGGAATTTCTGTTTAACACTGGCTTTAAGATATCCCAGAGGCTATTGCAACATTTATTTTTATTGTCCATCTTAAAACTGCAATTTTTCAACAACGTTGATCAATCATTGTAATCTTTTCACTTTTCACAATTTTTTTTGTTTTTAGATTTCTTTAAGGAAATTAATCAATGATTGATTGCAGTATAAATAGCGCTTAGTAATTGAATTTTGGAAGACAGAAAAGCGAATTAAATAAGTGTAAAAAAAATTTAATACATTTCGTTTCACTCATGTGTATTGGGCATATGTGCTCGAATTAATAGTTGGGATAATTTCGAAAGAAAAAAAAGACAATAACGGAACTAGAAGAAAATATTTTACCAAAAGTTAAAAATGAGTTGTGTCTTATTACGAGTAAGACGTAATTCTTTTTCAAACGTTATTCATTTTCAAACGCAAAGACTAACTGGCCAATTGATAATCTCAATACGGTCTTCTATCCTTCGGGTCCATATATTACGTTATAGGGTGTTGCAGAAGAACCGATATTAAACGAATAAATAAAAAGAAATGAAAAGATCAAGTTGAAGCTCTGCGAAGCTCTTCCTGTTTATCTGTAGATATCATGACATCTCCTAATATACATTAGCACACCTCCTAATATACATAGTACATTGCCTTACGATAGATTGATATATGAACATGGCCTAGGAAAGAAAGAGGCTTTTGAAATAGTGGATCGATGTAAGCATCTGTTCGTGTCACGTAAGAAATCTATATTAACTAGATGGAACTTTCAGCGGGCATACTAAATGCGGTACGATTTGAATAAGACAATTTACAGGTCTATCAAATAAGTAGACAAGAGACGAATCATTTTCGTTGAAAAGCCAAGTCTTTCTATGTAGTATGCTGGAGATTTCAAAACAATTTCAATTGAGATTGATTGGCCGAAACGACGAAAGGTTGGAAAGAAAGATATTATCCTGTTGAATGCAAGCGCGAAATTATATTCGTGCACCAATAAAAACATTATATTCGAGTATCAAATGAAAGTTTTTGCTTTTTTAAATTTTTTTTGAATTCTCTTACGGCTCTCATTTCATAAAACAAATTTCAGACAATTCTTTTACTTTTTTTGTAAATCGCATTTTTGTTTAAATTATTATTTCAGTTTGTAACGAATTGGAAACTCGGTTTTAAATCGATTACAAGACCTTAAATAAAAGCTTATTAAATTGGCTTAAGGTCTTCTTTTCAATCTTAGCAATTCGGCAGCTATTTGCAAAAAAAATTAATCAGTAAAGTGTTACAGATATGAATTTGTAGATATTGCAGTTGTTTGATGAAATGAACGCATATGAATTAGCTCGATAATGGTACAAGCTTGAGAATTATACAGATAAACTTGCAGGCAAACAATTGCATGTGATGGCTTGCTCAAAAAGTCTATGATTGTTTTAAGTATTTTAAAGGATAACGCAATCTGATTACTTTAAAGCGTAAAAAGAATCAAATTTTTAAAAAGAAACGTGGAAATGCTGTACAAAGGCTTCCTTTAATAAAAAAATTTCAATATCATTCCTACTGATAATAACTCCACTTACCTGTCTCATATAACGAAATTGTTTGTTGTACTTCATACTATAAAACGCGAATACACAAATTCACTCAAATCATAAAACGCGAATACACAAATTCACTGAAATCATAAAACGCGAATACACAAATTCACTCAAATCATCACTCAGTCTTTCTTACTCATTATAACTGCCGAATAACATAAACGAATTTGCTCTCTCAAAGAATCGTAATAAAAAAAAACTAAACTTCTTCTTTATAGCAATTTTATATTGCTTGCTTTTTCGAACACACGCTATAATTTTAAAAAAATGCTTGTGTATTACCAGCTGCACATGAATTAACGGCACTTAATTCTTTAATATTTGTATTATATGTAACAAGATTTATACAAACTGTAGTCTTTTTTTTGGAAATTTTAGAAATTCTCTTAACACAAATTAGAAAATTATCACAACTATTCTTAACCTTTATATTTTTGATGCTCTAACAAGACATACAATGATTATCCTCCGCTAGACGCACTTTTCTCTTTACTTGCTTACATTAGTCGTATGATTTGTAAAAAGAAAAAGAAAAGAACATTATTACTTTTCGACAAACATACTTTTAATAGAAATTTTTGGAAATTGTGATTGATTATCATATTAACTTTGAATTTTTAATACTTTTAAAGATTTTCCTACTTTAAAAATTTAATTTAATACACGCCCGGCCAACCGATCACTTGTGAAATTAATTTCCAGCTGGAAAATGGATAAACATGGTTGTCATTTTAAGTATGTTAACATAAAGGTACTTATTTCGTTATGCTTGTAAATAGAAAGAAGAAGAGACAAGAACAACGTGTTCAGTTTTGTTAATGTTTTTGTAGATTGGCTTAATAGATAAAAACATTTCGTTGGCAAAATCCTAACTAAATTGCAAAATGCCAACAATTGGTGTGAAACGGGACTTATTATTTGAATCTTTGGGTACAAAATACAGTGATGACGATTTTCAACAATTGTGTTTCGCTTTTGGGCTAGAACTAGATGAAGTGACCACCGAGAAGCAAATGTTAACCAGAGAGCAAGGCAAGAGCGACGACGCAAGCAGCATTGCTGATGCTTCAGAAGAAATTATTTATCGAATTGATATACCTGCTAATCGTTATGATTTATTATGTTTGGAGGGACTAGTGACCAGCTTATTAGTGTTTCAGGGCAAGTAAGCATTTCATAAATCAAACAATAATTTTTATACGCTGATTTTACTCTTGTAAAAGAATTAAGCCTCCGAAATTTGAATTGTGTGAGCCTAAGGATGGCAAGCGACAAATTTTAAAAATTCTGCCGGAAACTGCGTGCGTTCGTCCCTACGCTGTAGCTGCTGTATTGCGTGATATCAAGTTTACTCAGTCGTCTTATGATAGCTTTATCGATTTGCAGGACAAATTACATCAGAATATTTGCCGTAAACGTGCTCTAGTAGCAATTGGCACACACGATTTAGATAGCGTACAGGGACCATTTCGTTATGAAGCTCGTTCTCCGAAAGATATCAATTTTATACCATTGAATCAAAACAAAACCATGAACGGTGAAGAACTTATGGAATTTTATAACAATCATTCTCAACTTAAACAATATTTACCCATAATAAGAGATTCGCCTTTATATCCCGTTATTTATGATGCTAACGACATAGTCTTATCATTGCCTCCAATTATTAATGGAAATCATTCAAAAATTTCCTTAAATACGGAAAATGTATTCATTGAGGCTACGGCCACCGACTTAACCAAAGCTAAGATAGTTTTAGATACAATTGTATGTATGTTTTCTACGCATTGTCAGAAAAAATTCTCTGTAGAACCTTGCGATATTATACAACCGGATGGCACAATTGTAACATATCCCGAGTTAGCTGTACGCCAAGAAATAATATCGACAAATAAAACTAATAAAATTATTGGCATTCAGGAGACACCTGAGAACATTGCGAATATGCTGACTCGCATGTATTTAGAAGCTGAGAAAATGATTGATGAAGACTCTATTCAGGTGTCTATACCACCCACTAGACATGATATTATACACAATTGTGATATTTATGAAGACGTGGCCATCGCTTATGGCTATAATAACATACGAAAAACGCTGCCTTCCTTTATGCATATCGCCAAACAATATCCCTTGAATAAATTAACCGAACAGTTAAGGGAACAAGTAGCTCAAGCGGGCTTCACTGAAACTTTGACATTTACTTTATGCTCACGTGATGATGTGGCACGCAAATTGAATAAAATGATTGATCATATACCGGCAGTGCACATAGCTAATCCTAAAACCTTAGAATTTCAAGTCGTACGAACTACATTATTGCCCGGCCTGCTGAAAACATTAGCTGCCAATCGTAAGATGCCTTTACCTATGAGACTTTTCGAAATTAGCGATGTGGTTATAACCGATAATGAAACCGAAGTAGGAGCACGTAACGAAAGGCGTTTATGTGCTATTAATTGTAATAAAACCGCAGGATTTGAAGTAGTGCATGGTTTGTTGGATCGCGTTATGCAGGTATTGGAAGTTCCTTGGGAATCGTCAAGCAATTCCGTCTCTAAGGGTTACTGGCTGCAAGCTGTCGATGGTAATAGTTGCATTAAAGTTGCGAAAAAAAATTCTATAAAATTTTTATGATTTATTACTTGTGTTATGATAGATGAGACTTACTTTCCTGGACGCTGTGCTTACATTATGCACAAGGACGTGGCCATTGGTAAAATTGGCGTTTTACATCCCACCGTATTGCAGGCTTTCGAATTAACTACACCTTGCTCAGTTTTGGAGTTTAACATCGAACCATTTGTATAAGCAACAAAAGAAGGCTGCCCACATCATATTCATAATTTATTTGAATTTTTTTCAATAAAGAAAGACTGGAGACCTTGTTAAACAAAAATTTTGCGATTCACTTGAATATATTTGTAGAAATTAGTGAAAGATGCCCGGTTTGTAAATATTTGAAATACAAATTAAAAAAAAAAAAAAAATGCTCTCGCCTAAAAGGTGAGCCTAACAAATTTCACGGTTAATGAAATTAGGATAATTTAATTTTAACTCTGAACGAAAACAACATTCTTCCTTTTTTTTCATCCTATATTAGTCATTTTTTCGTACCTTAATTATTTTTTTAAGGTCATGTAATTTTTTCTTTTTATATATTATTTTCATAATATTTTCAATTAATTTTATTTTCTATAATGAACTATTTTGCTGGGAAATTGCAATTATTCTGTTTTTTGTTTTTAAATTTTTATACTCATATTATAAATAACTCGGTAACGAATTGTTGCTGTTTTCGATTTAAATGCAATTTCGTTAAATATTTCTAATTAATATACGTAGGTATGTATGTATGGATATTTATGCATTGGATTTTACGATTTTTTATGGAATGCAATATAATACTAAAGAAACGCTTTATTTGTATTTTGCATGACTTTATCGAATCTTCTTCTTGCTTATAACTGTATGAGAGTTTGTTTGTTTGGTATTATATTAATAATTAAATATTTACTTAATAATCAATATTAATTATTATTATTATTAATATGATTGGTGTGATAAACAGTTTTTGTTGCTTTTTTTTATTAGTTTAATAATCCTGACCCTTATTATTTTATTTAGTTTTATTCATCAAATAGGAGAATATATCGCTTTTTGAATTATTAAGAAAGTTCAATAGATGTATTTAAAATTTTATATCGCATAATTGTGTCTGTTTATATGTATGTACGTATATGTTATGTGTGTGTGTGTATTGCATTTATTTCTGCACTTTTTATTTATAAATCCTTTCAATATGTAGTTCCAAGTGTTGTCAAAGACTTTTTTTGTAAACTGTCGGCGTTTTTCTCCTTTTTTTTTTTTAATAGTTCCTTCCCAAATCTTTCTATCTTATTAGTTTTCTTACATATTTAAACTGTAATAAAAAAGCCAATTCTATCTTTTTTCCCCTACAACCAACCATATTTATTTGTGGTTAATTAGAAAGAAAAAGAGTGATAAACAAAAAGTTTTCTATACAAAGTTTTTTTTTTTTTTATATTTTTTATATGCATTTGTTTTCTTTACTAATACACTGACATTATTTTTTCGAAAGTTGCAATATTTAATTTTTTTTCTTATTTTATTCTACTTGCCTATGAATATATATACCATTTGTATTATATATATATATAGATATATCACATATATATCAATTATGTATATTTATATATTATGTATACATATATATATAGATATATATATTCAATCCAGCTGAAGAGCAAGTTTTCGATTCCTTTAAATGAAATGTAATTTTCTGAAAAATTATTGAACTTGTTGTTGTAGGCATATAAGTAGTAGTAAAATCCTTAAACAAAACAATGAACAGAGAAAGCATAACAGAAAATTTCGTATTATAATAATATTATACCACCCCCCAATCAATGCTGTCATCAGTGAGATAATTTAATAGTTGTGGCATAAGTTGAAATTCAAGTCTTCTCTCTCCCCACCAGTGCACAAGGTAAGCCATAACGTTTATAACGTTTGTTCCGGTTCTTCAATATTTTATATACATATATATATATATATATATATATATATATATATATACATATATATATGGTCATTGGTTAAACTTTTTTTTAGGTGTAACGAAGTCCAGTCCATTGACAATTTATTTATTATACCGAAAAATTGCGATTTTGTACGAAAAACGAATAAATTACGCTTCCATCTAAATACGTCTGCACACGAAAAAATAAAGCCGAGAACTGCAGCAAACTGCCTTTATCCTCAAAATACTTTTACTCCTTTTCGCCCGTGCATTCTTGGAAATTTTCTCGAAGCCAAAATTCTTCGCGATACTTATCTACATCTGACTGACTCGCAGGGAAAACCATACCTTTTCGATACTTCTCATTCAAGATTTGCATTTCTTATGACTGACTATAGAAATCTTGGGTTTTTCCTTAACGTGAATATAACTTTTCTGTTTATTTTTGAAGCTGATTCCCCGTATCCAAGGAAAAGTTACTAAGCCATATTTATTTTACCAACTACTGGTAGGTAGATGGATGACCGATTAGGTTATCGGAAAAGAGTTTAGTTTATGGGCAATTTGCAGCGACCAATTAAAAATGACCAGTCCTTAAGAAAGAGGAGAAAAGTCGATCAAACTAAGAATGAATTATTTGAGGGATAAGTTTCTTTCAAGACGTAAATTGCTGTAAATGCATTTGTAATACGTTCTTCTTCATGTTTCCGCATATCATCGAAACATAAGCATACATACAAGTAATCTTACTGTTTGTAATATCCGCAGACCATATAAAATGTGTATGTTTTTCTTGTTGGCACAAGATTTCGAATAATTGTTTCTTTTTTTGTTTTCCACGACCAACCCCTAAATAGATATTCCCTAGGAAGCGTTATATAGGAAGAGAGGGCAGAAGAAAGAGAGTAATGTTTGTGAACGTTCGACTTGAACACGGAGACATAAGGTACGGTGGGAGAAACGACTGCTGGTAGGTTATTCCAAAAATTTTCAAATATTATCGAAATAAGTTAAAATAAGAAAATAAAAATTTCGCACCTTGATGTTTGACTAAGAGCACATACTATATACGCTAGAGAGGCTCGAAGGAGGAAAGATGTTTATAGTCTTCTTTTTTTCTTTAATTAACATTTTTAATAGCATTACGAGTTTAGAACCGCAGCTTTGCATGTGTCTGTAGTAGTATATCATAGCGCTGAAAGCCGAAGCGAGCGATATGTATATATGTATATATCCCACATGAACTTTCACTTTCGTCGTTGCTTTTATTCTCTTAGTGTTTAATTTCGAGAATTATTCGGATTCGAGGGAAAAGTTTTGGAAATTAGATAGTGATGTATACGTAAAAGGAAGTGGGGGGAGGAAGAAAGTGTTTAGTAAAACGTAAAGATAAATATTTAAATAAAAATTCAACAGGTTTAGGTTTTCTTCTTCAATATTTTAAATCAAATATATATATATTTTTTTTAATAGATATTCATTCATGTAGATTTAGTTACTGTGGTTGTTGTATTGGTATCTTTTATTATAAGTAATATTAATAGTATTTCTTTTTATTTTTAAATGTAGTATGTATTGTATGCATGTATGTATTTATCAGAGCTTATACAATTAGAATAATAATAATAATAATAATAATAATAAGAAATTAAACCACATACATATATATACACATATAATATGTATGTAAGCATATCCTTCTTTCGTTTTTTTTCTTTTTCTATCATATATGCAATGCCGTTTTTCCCCTTTTTTCCTTAGCACTTCTTCTTTATTTCCAAAATGTTATAATAGCTTCCCTTTTTAAATTTATGTACGCATACGCTTTTATATATATGCAAAGTATACATAAATATGTATGTGGGTGTTGACGTCTGTCTGTGTGTGTGTGTGTGTGTGTTTGTGTTTGTGTATGTGTTTGTGTTTATATTGAGTTAATATTATTTAACGTTTTGTATATAAATCGTATATCAATGTCGAGAGTAAAAGAGTGATTGTGTTTTCATTACAAATAAACTAAAAGTATTTCTTTTAAAAAGTATATATATATATATATATATATATATATACATATGCAAATACATATATGTATATATGTAAACATTGAAAAATAAGCGAATAAAAAATGGATCAATAATTAAAGAGACCAACTACTCTTACATGCCTGGATGTACAAAAACTTTTTTATTAGAAAAAGTTGCAAATATTCTTCTTCCATATAAGCTTTTTTTCAAATTTAAATTTATTGAATTACTAATTTTTTTCTTTTTGGATTAAAAGGTTAAATCAATTTTAATTAATAATAATAAAAAGCAAGCGCGATCTCTTTTAATTCTCTCGTTCGTTTTAGGTGCAAGTTTTTTTTTATTTCTAGATAAATAGATGCATATGCTCTTATAAATCCCATCATATTTATTGGCATTAACACGCTACAGCAATTATGTAGCCAGCATCATCATTATTACAATGTAGTCGTGTGATCGTCGTCATTTCGTCAGTGTCATTATCGTTTTGAATTCATGGTCTGGCAGCAATTAAGCCGGAAGGCTTATTAATCAATTTGATATTTTCCGTTATTATTGAAAATATCTCCTTGTCACGAGGTGATACTAAGAAGATTTGAACAAAAAACAAAAACAAATAAATAAATAAATAAAGTTTACCGTTTTTTCTTCTCCTTACTATTATGTTTAATTTTTCGTTTTTTCTATCTTCTTCTTTCGATTAAGAAATAATTATCTCATTTTTTAAGGACTTTCTTTACTTTTCTTTTTTGCAACTTTTCTTTCATTGAGTAAATATTTTCTATGTTTGTTTGTTTGTTTTTTTTTTTTTGTTTCCTTCATAGTTTTATTATTATAATATATGTTAAATGTTCTTCGATTTCTTTTTCTGCTTCTTTTGCTATCTCTGTATTAAATATTCAAAAGTGTAGTTAAGTTAATAATAATTATGATTTTTCAAATCTTTTTTGTAGCTGTTTAAGGACTAAAAGTTTTATGTTCTTTTCATTTTCTTCTCTCTCTCTAAATTTATTTATTTATTTTTTCTCTTTTTTGTTTTATTAATATAGTTTTATATGTATGTATGTACGTGTTTGTGTATATGTGTAGTTTGGATAGGCATTTTTTTCGTTTGTGTTCATCTCCTCGTACATCTGGCTGGCGTGTATTATGTGCTTTATTTCATTATGGTTTATTAATTTGCTTCCAAAAATTCTTCCTTATTTTCGCTATTTTTTCTTTTTTTTTTTTTTTCTTTAAGTAATTTCTAATCGCATAAACCATTAAATAAAAATTAGTCAATACAATTAAAAAATTAAAGTAAAAAAAAAGAGAAAAAAAAAGATAAGAAATATTTTCAATTTTTCCAATTCAAGCTAGAGCTCGCTTTCATTAAATTGGCAAAGTGCTGGAGGACTGCATTTATATCAGAGCTTTGACTTTCTCCATTTCTATTACATATGTCGTCCCCATCGCATTGGCTTAGTTATAGTTTGCTGCAGTATTGTATATTTATTTATTTATTGATGCCAAATAAATATATTTACGTATATATTTTTTTGTTATATATATTTTGATCTCTTTTTTATTGCTATTGTGTTTGTTGGTTTTTCACTTAATTCGAAACAAAGTTTATATTTTTTAAATATTCTTGTTTGTATGTGGAGTTTTCGTAAATGTTGTACAAACAATTGATTCTGTAGCTGAACGAATGATCGATCATCATCATCATAATCATCATCTTCGTGCATGCATACTACTTAATAGAAAGTGTAGACGGCGTCAATGATGACATATAATCCGAAGTTTTTATTGTTGTTGCGATAGTACTGGATTTGCTATTTAGTAAATTAATATTCGTTGACTGCTTTTTAATACCGACACTGCCACCACTACCACATCATCAATTTGACCAATTGCTTGCCCAACTCTGAAGCATTCAATCGATGAGAATTTATAAGGAAAAGGAAAAAAAAATACGTGTAAAAAAAAGGAATTTTTTAATACGCGTCGATTTTAATTTAATATAGCATATCTTAACCCACTCAAGCTTTACCTTTAGTCAAAATTTATCATTTTTCTTTTTTTTGTTTCTTTGTAACTTTACTATTACAGGCTCGGGGAAATATATTCAAGCAAAGTGTTCCTCGGGAATGTTCGTGAACTTATTTTGACATGACGTCAATACAAATGGAGACTAGAATGATTTAATAATTAGAGATGTTACGATGGTTATGAAATCTTTTTTTTTTTTTTTGGAGAAGTCCCTCCGGCGATATGCCCCCTATACATGCAATATGAGAACTGTCAGAAGGAAAAGACAAAGAAATAGGGAAATGATTGGCGCAGTTTAGCAGGTGTGTGCCCAATGAATAATTGTTATGCTTTTCCCGACTGAGCGCACACTATAGCCACGACCAAAGGAGACTTTATCGCACTTGCGATTTGAACCGGCCAACTTTGACTTAATAGTCGCACTATACACGGCTACTCAGTGGGACACTTAGACAATGTTCGTTATTTTCAACAAAATTTGTCTCTAATTCAGGTTCTTGATCCTCAACGGTTCTTTAGACTTAAGTATCAGAATTTTTAAATAAAAGTCAACTGATACGTTACAATTTCTTACGGTAATTTATTAGGGAAGCAAATATGACCTTGAATTCCTGGTAGAGAATTCAACTCGTTTTGAAATCAGTTTTTTTAGGAAAACTCGAATCATATTTAATTTTGTGAGTCTTGTGCTTAATTGGCGCTCTAGTAATAATAGCTTATATACAAAAAAAATCCCAACTGTTGAAAGCGGGGGCAATTGCTGCGAATAGATGTCCTTCTCATCATTTGATAAGGTAATGCATCAAATATTGTACATTTACAAGCTTTTAATACCTGGCTGTGTTTGAGTTTACAGACTCTTATAACAAAGATCAAAGCATTCTTAATCTTATGATAGTCTGTTTTTTAGTAAGAAATGCACGGTTTTATAATATTATTTTCAAGAGGTAAAGGGGACCTTGCTTTGAGAGCAATACTTTTTAAAATTCTAATTTCCAGTTTCCAGTGCGTTTCCACGTCTGCAGTTTCATCTTGCAGCGACTCACTATTCCTGAACGTTTAGAAACCATTGGCAACTCTGTTGTGAGTGCTCATCGTTCGTCCTGTCGTCGTGTCTCTATTTAGGTTGCCGCGGTCAAATGGATAATATGAATGGATGATACCCATGGATTTTGTTCTGAATAATACCCATGGATTTTGTTCTTTTGTTCCTTGGGGCTACATCAAAAGCCAAGTGTATGCTGACAATCTACAAACATTTGAACGATATTTAGTTCAGATCGCAATTGCAATGTCTAAGCGTTCAAAATAAAATATAAGTTACTTTGATAGGCTCAGTGGTTTTTTTTTTTTCTTTCAAATTTTAAAAGGTATCACACATCATGAAAGAAAGACCCTTTCCAATAACTTATAATATAGTCGCATAGAGCGCAATTTTTCTTCAGTCAAAGACATATAACGCATATGTTTTTCATTTTATTTATCTAAGGACTGTCACCTTTCAATAGACATGATTGAACAATGACCATGGTTTGATAGGATTAATAATATGAAAGTTAGGCGCCTCTAAATGCATCATAACGAACTTCATACGTACGAAGCTTAGTTATATGTTTAATTATCAAATAAAAAAATCGTGGCAGGGACTTTCGAAAAATCTTATGAACTAAGACTAAAACTAAGACTGCCCATGTCGTTTGAATGCCTATTTGAATGGAGGAATTGATCTTTCGATTTATGATTTGAATTATTTGGATTTTTGTCGATTCTTACGCCTTACGCCAACGAAATATGGGAATGTACTGAATTTCTCAAAATATTTGTAACAGCCACAAAGGAAACTTCAATGATCTCATAAAGAGTAATATAAATGTATTTGAGCAGTATCAAAAATTCGGAACACCTCTAGGCATATTCGTCTGTTTGTCTGTCCACATGTCTCTGTGCTCATCTGTGTAAACCTTCTTCCGGTCGCAAAAACATTAAAAGTTCTTGCACGCAGTTTGATTTTTAAAATATTATCAAATCGTTCCAAGAACACGGATGCAGTACAATGTAAGCTGAGAGAAATATATTCATTTATGAAACATGCATGAAAAATTTGATAAAGATCCACCTTTTATTGTATTAGTTGATGCGGAATCATTATCGGAAACCTGCTCACCTGCTGAGTATGCTAATAATTTGAAACAAAGAACGTATCCTATGGAAAAATTGAATCGCTCCATGCGCCTTATAAAAGACACAAATTTATCGCTTTCAATATTTCGCGTAAAATCAAAGAAAGTTCGAACCTTACGCGTACATATTAAACTAAGTGAACGTGAAAAATTTCGAAAGGGATGAAACCACTTCTTAAACGTGCTATTTTATAAACTTTCGAATAAACAATAAGCCTTCGTATAACAACAAGCTCTGGAATTCTGGCAGTCTTTGACTAGAATAGATGAAAAATTGCATTAGGCCAAGTGACGTGAAGTACTTAAATGCCCGATTATCTTTTAATTTATTTTACTTAATGTTTTTTTTTTTGTTCCTTAACAAATATATTTTACGCATAAAAAAAATTATTTCAATTTTACCTAAAAAACTCCTCGAAAAATTGTGATCAGAAATTTTCAATAATAATTTCATTAACTACAGATAATATCTAATTGAACTACGTTAGTATTTATTTGTAGACCTAAGACACCGCCTTCTCGATTGTTGCGTACATCTAAAGTTGTGGTTTGTGATCATAAAAATTCATATTGCTGCGGGAAGTGTACGATAACATGTTTTTTGGTTCTGCTTTACACTCTTAATAATAAAGAGCACAAACAACTAAACAAACTATCTCCAGTACCAATTGCATTGAACTCAACACTCTACTGCGCTCTATACTTGTCTCCATAAAAAGAGAGCGCCACGTACTTAACTTTCGTTCGAAGATTAGTTTACGTAAGGACAATTATTAATTTGTATGCGACATCTATAGCTTGAAGAATTCATCGTTGTGATCAAAAATTAAAAATAAAAACTTACATGCTTATCGTGATGATCCCACAGTTCGACCTTGTCCGGCATGTGTGACATCTCAGCACCTCCGACATGACCCACAAAATGAGGGTACGGAAACGTTGGTATTAAATTCATAGGCTGACTTTGATTAAGGTTTGGAGGTGGCATTGTATTATGATAATCCAAAGCCATCTGGAATAACAAAAGCAGAAAATTCAATTACATGTCGATTAGTTCCCGTTACCAATTATATTATAATTTTGGTTCTACAACTTCTGACTTTGTTTGTTGTTGTTTATTTTGTTGAATTGAAGTGTACATTTTGTAAGCCCGTGCTTGGGTAGACGTCCAAAAAAAATAAATAAATAAAATATCGTATATCCCGAACTAATGTCTGGTAAATTTCTTGTAAATCGATCGCCTTTTTCCTAATTTTTCACACATTTACATCTGATCGTTAATTACGGACAACAGTTCGATAATAGCAATGATAACCGCTATTTATTCATGAAAATTCGATTGCAATTTTAACTTAAAATTATTCACTTACGTGGAACTGATCTTGCTGGTGGTGGTATTCAGCTGGATTGACGCCTAAGCCTCCGCCGCCATAATAGCGATACTGTTGCTTCATCCAGTTGGAGTGCTGCTGCTGCTGTTGTTGAGCGGCGGCTGCTTGTTGTTTATCAGCGCCCAGCATCCATGGAGGCATCGGACCCCCAGGCCCACCAGGCATACCCGCAGCAACTGCGGCCATCGCAGCCAGAGTATCATCCATTGAAGCTAAACCAACTGCTGTACCAACATTTCCCCCAACATTCATCCCCATGTTTCCCATGTTCGGATAATTGTTATATTTCCATGAAGCACGTTCAGTGCCAATAGGGCGAGGAATTTTTCGCATGTCATCTGTTTGCTGTTGTTGCGGCTGATTCATCTGTGGAGGAGTTTGCAAGAGGCCAGTGCTGCCAGCATTAGGTACAGATACAGCATTATTTTGATTGGGTGACATAGCAGCCGGAGTGTTTGTGCCACCATTACCATTTTCAAGGTTTAGAATGTCCCGTGCATTTGGCGGTATATAAGCAGTCGAATAGTCACCTCCATACCAACGTTGACTTTGCCCGACCTGCGGTTGTGATTGAGGACGTGCCGGTGCTAAGCCGGTTGTTGATGGTAAAGGTTTTCCAGGGGCGGCATTAAAGTTAGACACTGAATTAACTCCTCCGCTCTGTTGTTGGGGTGGTGGTGGAGGTTGTTGTTGTTGTTGCTGTTGTTGGTTGGGCTGTTGATGAAAAATTCCTGAACTAATAGTTGGTTGAACTGCTGGAGGCGGTTGTTGCACCTTATTTGTATTTGACGGTTGACCAAATACAGAGGCCCGGGGATTCAAACGCGAAACCGTTGCTCCAAAGCTCTGATGTACTAGGCTTGGATCCATTGGAAAGTTCATTTGATGCGCATTTGCAGCTGCATTCATTTGTGAATGATCGTAATAACGATTTACCGATGGTTGTTCGCCAATAGCTCCTGGTGGACCATTCACACGGCTATTCGTACCTGATCCTATAGGGCCGAAGTTAAGAGTAGCGGTTTGTACATCACTGAGAGCAGATGAAGTAGTTGGTCCAGTATTTGAGGTATTATTTGCGCGATGTTGGCTGCTTGTTGGTCTCTGTATAGCCAAACCACTTGGCGGTGCTGCGGATGAGGAAGTTTGGCTAGCACTGGTGGATGGCTGTCCTATTGGAGCTGGTGGTTTAATGACTCCAGGTGACACTGCTTCTGCAACTGAGGAAGGTTGGGAAACGTTGCTACTGTTGGAGCTAGTAATAGATGTTGGGACTGTAGTTTGCTCAACGGCTGACGCGCCAGCAACAAGTGCAGAACCCGGAGACCGAGCTCCTGCCGGTATAGTTCCAACGGGGCCTATACCACTTTCGGGTAAAATGGCCAAAGTCTGTTGAGTTGGTACTACCAAAGAAGATATAACGCCAGGTGGAGAAGTCGAATGACTTGAGGAGGCTTTTGAACTACCTACTGGAGAACTTAAAATATTGCGGTTGTATCCTGGAGCTTTAGAAGCATCCGCTTGTGGTAAATTATCGTTTACTAAAGCACTTTGATTGCTATAAATTTGTGAATTATCAGTTGAACCCCATTGAGACTGATGGTAATCATTGAATAGAGTGTATTCACTACTTATCTTGGCTGCTAATTGAGCTCCAAAATTGCCACTTGAAGGCATTGGCGCTCCAGATGAAACTGTACTACTTTCTTGGATGCTTGTATTCATGTGTAAATTTGATTGCGATTGTTGTGTCTGTTGTTGTAGCTGATTTGATTGCCTTTGTAAATTGCAATTAGATAAATGTGCGCATTGTTGACTTGCATTGCCTGCTTGCGTGTTAGGTGATTGTTGTTGCGTTGTCATATTATTCCCAATCGGCGTCGAAGATCTTTGCTTGTTGGGCGGTCCAATTGGTGTGACTGAACGTGCATGGTGAGCAGAACTGCTTACAATGCTATTAGCTGCACTGGCTGCAGCGGCGGCTGCTGCGGCAGCATTAGCCGCAGCCACGGCGGCTGCTGCTTCCGCCACATTAAATGTGCCAATAGGACCTGCCAAAGCGTTTGAAGTGTTTGCTCCACCTAGAGGTGGTATCGATGAGCTTGGCATAGGTTTACCTCTTCCATAAGGAGCTGTAATACCAGGACGTGTTCCACCAAGTAAGTCACTCTTTTTTGGTGACAAATTGTTATTACCACCAGTGCCTGTGGACGATCCGCCTGTCAGTAACTTAGCAGCAAATGTTTGCGTGTTTACCACCCCGCCATAATTTATATTGGCGGCTTGCTTGGATCCCAAACCTATTTTCTGAGTTCCAGTACTAATATATGCACTGGATATCGAAGAGCTCTGAAGAGATTTTGTCCCGCCCGACACCTCTTTATGTTTAGAACCGGTGTTGCTTGAAGATACTGCTCCGCGGCTTGTAGGCAAAGACTGCTGGGAATAGAAAGGTTTATTAGGTTGAGTTCGCCCAGTTTGTGGTTTTGGGCATGCATTGGGTGTGCCCTGACTCTTAGACGAAGACTTGGAATTGGATAACGCACCACTTTTAGAGCCAGTACCTCCCAGAGAAGTACTTTGGTGTGTAATAGTGCCTGTTGTCGAAGAAACGGACGAAGCCGTTGAAGATCCTGAAGACATATTGCCTTGCGCAGAATTAGAAGTGACGGCCAATGCAGTTTTATTATCCCACATACCAACGGTCATCGTGGAAGCAGACGAGTAGCAAGAAGAAGCCGCAGGCACTGTGGACGCTTTAATGCTGGTATTAATGCGAGGCAACATTTGAAGAATATCAACATCAGGATCTTTGATAAGAGCCAATATCAGCATATGAGCCTGTTTTGTGGCCTCAGTGAGTCCTTTAATAGTAATGCTGCGTTCTGACTGATTTTTTCCTTGCTTCTCGACCTCGATATGAGCGCCAGTGGTGGCGCGTATTGCATTTATATTGCTGCCAGCTCTGCCAATGACACGTGAAATGGCATTCACTGGCACCTGCACTTTTTTACAAGTCATTTCTGGCATAGTAGAGGTGACCGTAGATGTGGTTGACACTCCCAAACCAGATGACGTCGATGTAGAAATTGGATTCGTAGTAGAAGTAGTCGTTGAAGAGGATGAACTGGCGGCAGTGGAACTACCCTGTTGCGTTGAGCTTTTGCGCACGACTTCTTTCCAACCATTCTCACTGCGCTTTGATGGTAGACTTGTTTTTGCGGCAGACAAAACTGCAGTGCTGGAATGATCCATTGATTCTTTTTTAGTTGAATCTTCCGGATTCTTAGTGGCTGAAAAAACCAATGATTTACGATTTCCACCACCGCAGGCCGAATCAAGTTTTGATTGTTGCTGCTGCTGTTGCGGTTTATGTTGATGGGTACTGTTGTGAGAAAGTTGGGACGAGGCGGTATTAGCAGAGGTTTCTTTTGGTGCAAGATTCTCCTTTTCACGTTGTCTGCTTAAATCCTTCTTTTTCCCGTTGGTGTTCGTCACAGCCGGTGGTGCAAAAAAAATTGTATTGTTAGTGTTAGGGAGTGCTACCAAATCATCTTTTCGGTTATGTGGCTCAAGTTTTTTCGTATTTGCATTATTGGGAGTGGGGTGAGCTCTTGATTGCAATGTATTGCTTTGAGCGTTTGCTTCTTGGTTTCTTTTAGAACTTCCTGACGATTTGCTAACGGCGGGCTGTTCATCTTTTTTAGCATTGGCCTGTTTGTTTTGGCCGGATGATCTGCTAGACAAATTTAGATTCTCTTCTACCACAGGGCTGCTGTTACGCGTTACTAGTTGTTTCTTTTTCTTCGGTTTGCTTTTAGCTCCAACCCCAATTGGCTTCTCAGCGACGGAGTTACTGTTAATACCGTTAGCTTTCATATCGGTACTAGAACATGAACCCTGGTCAATCCCCGAATCGCCTTCTTCGCGATAATTTTGTGGAATCGGCTGATCATCATCATCTTCTCCGATATTGTTTTCCTCGTGGTCGCTATCTTCTTCCTTGTCGGAGTCTTTATCATTGTCCGGATCATTTCCGTGGATGCTTCCTGATGCTTCTTCCATTTGGCGACGTTTCTCCTCCTTTTTTTCCATTTTTTTCTTTTTCTTACGTTCACGACGACGAGCCGCCGCAGCACGGCGGGTTTCCTCTCGTGTTCTTTCCATATCCAATTCTTCCAGAAGGATAGAAGCATTTTTGTTAGCCTTGACAGCTTGGGCCTCTTTCGCAGCTCTGATTATTTTCATACAATCATAACATTTTTCGGACAACTCTTTATCACTGATGGTGCTCAAAAAACGATGCATCTCTTGATCAGAAGGAAATTGAGTAACATATTGAACCATCCATTTAACCACTTTGGTATGACCTTTACGGAATGCGGCCATAAGGCAGGAGACACGACGATTATCCTGAGAGTCTATGTCTGCATTGTGTCCATATAAAATTTCGACAACGCTTAAATGACCGCCGTGGGCAGCCAGCCACAAGGGGGAATTACCTTTCTTGTTTTTTACTTCTACGGCAGCGCCACGCAGAAGCAAAAGCTCAACAAATTTCAAATGACCTTTATCGGCAGCTATTGTCAGCGCTGTATCTCTAGACGTAGGTACCGGAGCGGCATTGACGTCGGCACCTTTATCTAACAAAACCCGACCCACTTCTATGTAACCACCTGACGCCGCCTCCATTAAAGGAGTTAACCCCGTTTTAGCGCGATGTTCAACATTAGCTTTTCGATCCAATAGCAAACTGACAACTTCGTGCCGACCTTGGAAGCAAGCTAAAGTCAAGGCAGTATTACGATTAGTTTCGATTTGAGCGTTAATATCAGAACCCTGATCCAGGAGTAATTTAACAGCGGCCGTATGCCCATTCATAGCAGCCAACATAAGTGGCGAAATACCCAGTTTGCTACCAGTTCGAGAATTAATTTCCGCGCCATTGCTCAAAAGCAATTTTATGATGTTTACGTAACCGCCACTAGCAGCTAAACTTAATGGTGTGTAATCGGAAACATTTCGATGTTCTTTGTTAGCTCCCACGCTTAGTAAGAGTTCAACCACCTCGTAGCGACCTCCAGAGCAGGCGAGAGATAATGGCGTATCTTTGGTGCGTTCGGATTGAGCCTCCAAATCTGCTCCATGCTTTAGCAAGATATCAACCACTTTCTCATGCCCAGCGGTGGCAGCCAGTATCAATGGGGTAAAACCTTTTTTATCACGATGTTCAATGTTTGCGCCTCGATTTATTAACAATTCCACAAGTTCTTCATGGCCACCGGCGCAAGCTAGTGTGAGAGCGGTATCATGATTAGAATCCGTTTCCGAGTCCACATCAATGGTTTTATCTAGTGCAGTACTCGCCGCAACCGCCTGCTGATATTGTTGTTGGGCAGCGGCGTTAGCTGTAATTGAAGAATGAAAAAAATATTGCATAGAAATTAGAATGAAAAATGGATTTCGCGAACAATTGTCAAAGCCACCGAAATACCTTGACTACCAGCAACAGATGGTTTCAATAAAGAATAACGATTTCTTTCTTTGCGCGATTGTTTGTCAATGACTTTCTTGGCTATACCGCCAGGCATTTTACCTGATCCACTACCACTACTGGTAGATGCTTGTGGCAATACGGAAGTATTTGCTGCCACGGCAGTTAAAGCTGAACTTAATGGTGCTGGTATGACGAGTTGATGTTGCTGTTGCTGTTGAGCAGCAGCAGCGGCAGCATGAGCTGCAGCTACAGCCATCTGCTGTTGAGATTGCTGCAATTGCTGCTGTTGTTGTTGTTGTTGAGGCGTTAAAGCACACACGCTACCCAAACCCACATCAGTTGCAGCCATAGTGGAGAGTGTCGAACAAAACTGATTAACGCCCCTTGCTGTTTGTACCTGAACCGCATTAGGATGTGGTATAACTACGGATGGCTGCGTTTGCGTGGCAACTTGAACCTAAAAGTATATATAAGAACGAATTATTCTAGGATTGCTTGCGATATGTAATATGAAGAAGTGATGAAAATGCTTTAACATTTACCTGTGTTGATTGCTGTTGTTGCTGCTGCTGATGTTGCTGTTGTTGCTGTTGTTGTTGCTGCTGCTGTTGCATCAATAATTGTTGTTGCTTTTGTTTTAAAACCTGCTGGTTGAGAACCTGGTGAGCCAGAGCTGTTTCCTGCTGCTGTAACAACATATTATCATGCAATGTCCCCAAACCGGCTGATTGCTGCGGCTGTTGTAGCTGCAATTGTTGCTGTTGTTGCTGTTGCATTAGACCTTCGGTGGTTTGTTGAGATAAATCTTGTAGTATCTGCTGCTCTTGTTGTTGCAATAACTTAAGCTGTTGTTGTTGTTGTTTTTGTTGATCTTGCAATTCCTGATGATGCAATTTTAAGTGTTGCAGCTGCTGGGCTGTAGCAGCCACCATAGCGTTTGTCTCACCGTCCTGCTGCTGCTGCTGCTGTTGCTGTGGCTGCTGCTGCTGTACTGTGGGTGGCAAAGGTATGAACAATTGCAAAGATTGTGAAGATTTATCAGCTACAGCTGTGCCAACACCACTACTACCATCAACGTTAAAAACGAAATTTGTGGGTGCCGCAGCTGCTGCGCTGACCGCAGTACCCTGTTGACTGTTTATATCTTGTTGCTGCTGCTGTTGTTGGCCAGCAGCAGCTGCTGCTACTGCTTTCAGAAGCCTCACATTAGATTGTTGCTGTTGCTGCAATTGATGTATATGCTGTTTAAGTTCTTGATCTAATTCAAGTTGCTGTTGGTGTTGTTGTTGTTGTAACTGATATTCAGATACGGCAACAGTACTTGGATTGTTGCTTGCAGGAGGTACATTTTGCTGTAATTGTTGTTGTTGCTGGGGTTCTTGCTGTTGGATTGCTTCGTCTGTGAGATATTTCTAAAAAAAATCGAAATTTCAGAATTTCTACGCCTCCTGAATATTCTAATCGTTTACCTGCATTCTTTCACGCCTGCATCGCTCATCAACTTCAGTAATGGCTTGGTGCAATAATTGGGAAAACTGATAATCCAAGAATAAGGAATTGCCTTGCCGTTGTTGATCAGGTTGCTGTTGTTGTTGCTGTGCTTGGTGTTGTTGTTGCTGTGCTTGGTGTTGTTGTTGCTGTTGCTGATCTGCTTCATTGACTGCCAATATTGCCTGTTGGGGTTGCTGTTGATGAGATGCAACTGCGGCGTTGTTCATCAAGTGATCTTGATTGGACCATTTTGGTGTTAATGCCCAATTACCATTCCAGCGAGTCTTACAAATAGAATTTATACCAAAATCGGCCAAATCCCCGCAATTTAAATTATTGGCAAATTCCTAAAGAAAAGTTATAATCAAAGTTAAAAGGGGTTATTTTATCAGGTACTCTATGGTTTCAACACACCTGTAACGCCGGGTCGTGGACGTTGTGGATAACGTGGAAAAATTCATCCATTTCCACTTCTATGTCGTACATTTCTTCACGTATAGCTTCTTCATTGTCACCAGTTGCCACCGCTGCGACCGGGCCAGCTTGTGAGGCAGTTGCAGCATTAGCCGCATTAGCGAATTGCTTAAGGGTTTCAGTATCCATAGAAGCAGGGTATATAAGGTCAGGATCAGGTGATGCAGCCGTAGCTTCGGCAGTTTCAATTAAATCTGAGCAAGCTATATTCGCAGCTTCGCTACCCACCTCTTTTGAATTTGAACCAATGGCATGTTGAGCAAAATGTTGTTGCAAGGCGTTACTCAGAGCTTGGCTCCCGGTATATTTAACATTCACGTTTTGTGGGAACACTGTCAAAACATCCGTACTAATTTCATGACGCAAGTCCTGGAAAGCCTGCGATAGATCATCAGGTTTAAGGGGTACGGTGGACATTAAACTCTCAAGGCGTTGTGAAAGTTTAATGTTTTTCGAAGGTGAGTTCAAATCGCATTCGGTGTTTTCTTCGTTGGGTGTGGTAGTTGTTGTGGTAGCGGTGACCTCTTCAAATTGTTGATCTGCTTCGGGATTGGTGTCTTCATCCGGAGCAGTCTCTTCACTGCCTTCAACTACGTCCTCAGTGGTAATTGTTTCTCGATCTCCCAGAATTAGGTGACTATCAACGCGATCCTCAGTGTCACCTTCAGGATCTTTCTTTATCGATTCCGGATCCAAACCATGCGATAAATCAGGTTTGAACTCTTCCGAAGGTACACTAACGGCAGCGGCCGCTGCAGCCGCCGTGCATAAAGTAGCCAAATTTTTCATTTCAGAATTTACTTCACATCCATCCACACTCTCCAATAGCTCGTTTGCGTTTAAAACAGCTTCCATCAGAAGCTGTTGCTTATCAGGTGGCGTTTCAACAGGCGATTTAGGTTGCTTATGGGAAATGCGCTGACGTAAATCTACGATTTGCCAGCCTTCTTGCAATTTTTTTAGACATTCTTGCTGTTCAGCTGGATTAAGACCACAAGCTTTAGCTACTGCAGCTGCAGCAGCCGCAGCGTTAGTCTTACTTAGAGCATTTAAAGAATCTGTCGTAGAAGAGTTGTTGGTTGCTATGGCTAATTTTGGATCTAAAACCGCTTGCCCCAATGCCTCTTGCAGTTCTTGGACAGCTTGATTTTGTAGTTGCTGTTGTTCGCTTTCCACGTTCGATCCAATTTCCATTAACTGTTGATATTCCTGTTGCTGTTGAGTATTAAACACAGCACTTGCTCCCGAAGATGGCGACGCCAAAGGTGATGCTGGGGAATTACTCAAAGCAATCACACCGCCATTCACATTATTAGAATTGTTAACATCTAAAGCAATTTGTTGCTGTTGTTGTTGTTGTGCGGCAAATACCATGTGATTCATGATCGCTTGCTGAGCTTGCAAAGTAGGAGTGGCATCGTTCGTAATCAACATAGGCTGCAAACATGTAATAAGAGCTATTTTAAATATCTTTAAGATGTGACGTAATACTCACCAAATTGTTATAAATGGACACCATCTGATTTTGTCGAAATACTGGCTGTTGCTGTTGTTGTTGCTGTTGCTGTTGAAGTTGTTGTTGTTGCTGCTGTAGAGCCAGAACTGATGCTTGTGTACTGGATTTACGCAACATTTTGCCATCCTTCTTTGACACTGGTTTAGCCTTAGGTCGATCACTAATTGCAGTACTCTGGGATACTTCAGACGCATTTGTGATTCCACCGCTCTTTTGGTTGCTTTTCATGACCATCCTTTGTGTGGGTTGTTGCTGCTGCGGTAGCTGTTGTTGTTGCGATTGCTGTTGCTGTTGTAATTGTTGCGCCGTGGGCTGTCCCAAAACAAATTGAGTACCTGGTGGCAAAGTGGTTGGTGCCAAAGTTAAGGTTTGACTGTTATTAGCGTCAAAAAGTTCTTGCATCACCATAGCTTGAGTTGGAGCAATGTTTTGAGGTATTGGTCCGCTAGCGACCAGCATGTGTTGCATGTCGGTAGCATCGGCAACACCTGGAGCCACTATTAGTGAGATGTATAATCATTTTGAAAATTAGGCGATATCATTAAAACAAAAATTATGATAGTGACATTCGCATAAACGCGACTTTTTGATAAACTTCAGAGTAAAGCATTTTTGAGGGAGAATGAGGGCATACAAGCTTGTCGATTAGTTTTAGAAAACACTTTTACCGCGTTTAAATAAACATTTCCTTGAATGTTATGGCTTATGGATTTTGAAGACACGCTCTAATATGAATTACCCTCGTTTTTTCTGAAAAATTTTACATAATTTTCATATATGTTTATACTGCATTTCAGACCAATGTCCATATACATTATTAATCAAAGGTTTTTGCGTATTAAGGGAAGATCGTGCCACGCCTCTACATGTTACACTCAGATTTCTTGTCAATTCTTGTTGCACTGTGAATATCCAACAAAAAGCAAGTGGGAAAAGAACAGAAGAAAAGATAGACCTAATTTAACTCAAAACCGTACAGTGACTGAAAATTTGTGGACATATGAATGGTGTTTCTGGGCATTCGAAATAGAAGCAGAAATATAACGAGCGCCTGTTCTTCACATATGAACAATAATAGATAATAGTAGATAGATAGATGATACTAGGTAGTAATTTACCTGATAATAAGTTTTGGTTCAATGCCAGATTATTTTCGGCTCCGTCCCCAGAATTACCTACAGATGAGCCTGGAGCAGGAGCAGCCAACTCCAAGTAGGAAACAGGCACCAAACTCGGCGGAACATTTTGTTTTTCTGATAACATCTGTAGAAGTAACAAAATTTATAATTCACTGCTAGTGGACTTTAAGGATGAATAAACTGGTCAACGCAATAAAAATATTGAAAGTTCGAAAATAAACAATGGAAATTAACTAAAAAAACATGTGGTCAAAGTAAAGTCAGATGCAGGAAATCATAATATCCCCGTGTTATCTACCTCTCACTCTTATCCACTCACCTTACGATAATCTTCTCTGAAAAATCGACGCCTCGTAAAACGGGCCTCATCATTGAAGAAGGAGAATTGTACCTGTTGTTGTTGTTGCTGCATTTGTTCCGGTTGAGAATTCAATTGTTGTCTATTGTTTGATCCGTCATCACCTAACGGTTGAGTGCGTACCTCTTCGATTTGCATCTGCTGTAGCTGCTGTTGCTGCTGCTGTTGTTGTTGTTGCTGCTGCTGTTGTTGAAATTGCAATTGTTGTTGTTGCTGTTGTTCAGTGTTGGCAGTGGGCAAATTAACTTCAAAGGGTGCCGGCGGCTGTTGACGACTCTTTCGCTGAGCTCCTTTTATTTTTAGCTGCGGCTGCTGCTGTTGGGTTGTCTGCTGTTGTGGCTGGGATTGCTGTTGTGGTGGCTGCGTGGAGGCTGCTAAGATCGGAGGTGCTGGTGGCGCTTTTTGTGGAGGTGTCAGCGGTAAAATATGGGACATTTCCAAATCAAAATGTTTTCGTGATTGTGTGGTTTGATTATTGATCTGCTGAGCCATCTGTTGCTGCTGCTCTATATTACTGCCAGCATTACCGAAACCCGCCTGCAGATGAAATAAGCGTGATTTGGCAATCAAAGCCTCTTGTTGCTGAGCACTTAATGAATTGATGTCAATAGCTGCGTATTCTTCACCACAACCTTGACTGTTAACATCACTACTGACTGCGGCAGCCGCCAATTGCAGTTGTTCATCCAGATATTCGTTTCCGGCAGTTAGAGTGTTCTGATTCGTAGTGAATTGCTGTTGATGAAATATTTGCTGATTGGACGCCCTTACAGCTTCTGATACTTCGTGAAGACCAGGCGGAGCACTTAACTGTTGCAGCTGTAATTGCAATTGCTGTTGCAATTGCTTGTGCTGTTGCTGCAATTGCTTTTGCTGTTGAAGATTGATGAGGTGTAATTGATTGGTCGCGGCAGCATTGGTACCCGTTGAATTGTTCATACCTGCCGCATTGGCTGCATTTGCAGCAGCTGCTGCAGCGGCAGCCGCTGATTGCAATTCATTTTGGTGGTTTTGTATAAAGTGCGGATACTTGAAGAGCAATTCAACGACGCGAGTGTGGCCGCCCTTGGCTGCTTCGATTAACATGGTGCTGTTATCTTTAAGTTTATGGAAAGGATCGGCTCCGCTCTTTAAAAGGTATTCTACCACAGCTTGATGACCACCAGCACATGCTAAGGATAAGGGAGTGTGGTCGTTGCTGCTGGTTTGCTTATTGACATCAGCGCCCTTCTGAATAAGAAATTTTACAGTGCACAGATGACCAGCACGACACGCTTTCATCAGTGGAGTGCGACCACCTTCCGATTCATGTTCCAATTCGGCTCCATAACTAAGAAGAACTTCGGCAGCATCGGTATGACCATTTTCGCAGGCATGCGTTAAGGCGGTGTCACCCGTCTGCGTCTCGGCGTGAACATTAGCTTTATTCTCCAGTAGAAACCTAACTAAATCGGTATGACCTTCTTGTGCCGCTTCCATTAACGGTGTAGATGCACCGAGTTCCAAATTTGCGCCGTGCTTTATCAAATATTCGGCCACTTCGCTGAAACCACCGCAGCAAGCCAAGGTTAAAGCAGTTTCTTGTGTTTCTTCCGTAGTAGCATTAATGTTGGCTCCTTTACTTAGTAATAATGCCACCACTTCAACGTGTCCTTCCCGGGCAGCCTCCATTAACGGTGTATAACCTTCATCATTAACTTCCTCAATATTAGCGCCACGTTCAATCAATAGAGTAGCTAACTCCACATGACCGCCACAAGCAGCCAAAGTAAGAGGTGATTCGAACGAATCTGTAGGCATATTCACTTGGGCACCCGAATCGAGTAAAAGTCGGGCAACTTCTACGTGACCATCCATAGACGCCTCCATTAAAGCAGTGTGCATTTCGTCAGTTTTGTGCTCTTGATCAGCACCTGCTTGCAACAAAAAACGGACCATGTTCAAATGACCTTTATAGCAAGCCAACGTTAACGCACTCTCCTTAAATTCATTTGAATGAGTGTTAATGCCAGCACCATGTTCCAAGAGAACCTACAAAATAAAAGCATCAGAAGAAAGTTATATTTTGTTTATTCACGGAGCTTAGTCGCTTAAATTACTATCACATCAAATAAGATCAATAAACATCACGGGCGCGTTTATGTTCAAACTTTTTTCTAATCTTCACTTTTTAACTAGATTATTAACTAAATCTTACAAAGATTAGAAAATGAACCAGAACATTATAAACGACGCTAATAGAATCATATCTCGGATTATCATCACGTGTAAAAAACGCAAGCAAGGCCGCCATGGTCGAAAATAAAAATGCAATTGTTCAATTTGTTTCATATGAACTTTACCTTAGCCACATCGACATGGCCGGCAGCAGCTGCTTCCATTAGGGGGGTGTGGCCATTTTCATTTTGTTCTTCTACGTTAGCTCCATGTTTGAGCAGCTCTTTAACTACCTCCACATGACCGCCAGTACAAGCAAACATTAAAGGTGTATTGCCAGTGGCACAGTGCGCATTCACATCGGCATTATGGCTAAGCAGAAGTTTAACAATCTCTAAATGACCAGCCGAGGCTGCCTCCATTAAAGGTGTGCGATCTTTTTGACCCTTATCTTCGACTTGGGCAGCTGACATGGCCAAGAGGACCTAAATTTTGAAATTATATTATTAGCAAATATATTTTAACTAAAATTCATTCAAAGTTACCTGAGCTAATTCATAATATCCAGCCGAACAAGCCATGGATAATAAAGAGTCGCCATCGTCTATAGATTCATTAATATTAACATTGCCTTTTCCCAATAAACTGCGAACCGTATTGACATCATTGTCATTGCAGGCAGCAATCAGAGTGCGAGAGAACATACTATAGGTGGCATAAGCAAAGCATTTTTATTAGAATTATTATACGAAAATAGAAACTAATTTGCTTACGTTTTATCACTGCTGGCACCGCGCATCTTAGTTAAAGCCTGCTTAGTTTCATCTATAGCATGGGTAGCATGGCGCAAAACCGGAGCTTTTTCATTGGCTATATATAAACAACAAATACTATTGTGACTTGTTAAATGAAACCCAAAAAACTAGACCTACCAGCAGCTTCGAAGAGGGCATTGAGATTACGGCTACGATCGTTGTTAACATCAAGCAAGAAATCACCACTCACTTCATTGGGGTCTTGTATCTCTTCTTCTTCATCTTCATCGTCGATTTCTTCCTCTTCGTCCTCTTCATCGTCATCATCATCGTCTTCGTCGTCTTCATTCTCGTCATCTTCGTCTTCTTCGTCCTCTTCGTCTTCCTCGTCTTCGTCTTCATCGTCGCCATCGTCTTCGTCTTCATGTCCTTCGGCATCGTGACCGCAAGAATCGGGATCTGATTCAGGTATATCATCCTAAAAAAAAAAGTGAAAGAAAAAATACATTTTCTATTAAAAACGGCTCATTTCGCCAGACAAAAAGTTTGGCCTATATTTGAGCTAAAACATTTTCAAAACGTATTGCCTATTTTTGGTTGTCTCAAACCCAATTATGCAGTAAGCGAAAAAAAAAAAAAACACAATTTTTTTTTTAAATTAATGCTTGAAAAAATAAATTATTTTACTTGATGTCTAAGGCCAGCAAAATTGTTGTACTTGTAGTAGTAGTAGAGCAGTACTAGTAGTAGATGTATTATGGTATGAATGTAAAAAACAAAAATAATGAAATGAGAATTATTTTATTATTAAAGAGCAGAGATTTTTTTCATTATTAATGTCGCATATCAATAACGAAATTTTTCTAGAAATGATCGAGTTTGGTTAATAATTTTTATGCATTTTTATAATTATTTGAAACAAATAACGATGTTTCTTGCGAGTAAAAAAGAAGCTTGAAATTTTACTATTTTTAATGCAATGGGAGATTTTTACAATTAAACGAAACCAAAAAGGGGAACTAGTATTAAAACTTAAAAATGCATAAAAACGACGCAACTTACCAATAAGTCTGGCCTTAGACACAAGCATGCCAAAAGGATCTACAAAAAGAACGAAAAATAAGAATAAAATAAAATTTGAACTAAAACCATAAAAGAAATTACGTGGAGGTGAAAAAAGAACGCAAATGAAAATAATTGATTCACAAATTGATTCGAAGACAAAAAGACAAATGACTTTTAGCCAGATCAAATGGCGAGCGAAACGATGAAAGCCATGAAAACCGAAAAACACTGCAAGGGCCAAAGTTAATTAGTTAATAATTTTATCCCGTGAAATAATTAAACGGCTGTCTTAACGCGTAGAGCATAACTTTTTATAATTTATGAACTACTTTCTTAAGAGCGGAGTGAAAAGTAATCGAGAATTATATTATCTTCGATATAAACTGGAGTTCAATGCAAGAATAAGTAGAAAACATAATTAAGCACATTAAACCTATGGCTTGGATACTTTTCCGGAGAACATTTCTTCTCTATTGAAGAACACATCATCTTAGAAATCCTCACTTTTCTCAATCGGACATAATCATTTGCGAATAAGGTTCGTCGTGAATTGGAAGCAACAGTTTACCTAAATTGCCATGACCTAAGAACCTCTTAGTCCATCCCATTTCTTTCAGCAGAAATTTCAGAAACCTGCTGCGGCGTACGTTGAAACAGTTATGAGATCCTTTCGATTCACGTGTGCATCTTAAGCAAGAATTTATTTCCAATATCCCAAAATTTATGCCGACCTATAGTCCCCCCCTCCTTCCCCGACATATTATAATTAGTGGTGTAATAGTGTACAATGATCAACATGAGCACAGAGCATTTCGTTCGGCTGATTTGCTAACCGGGATTGTATTAACTAATGTCGAGCAGTCACAATATTCTATAAAACTTTAATGGATTTATAACAAAATTTTTCAAAAACATAAATCACTTGTAATATCAAACATCGCTACGAAGTGCACCTTAGGCTAAGTAGTAGCCGCGAACTATTTTTAACGATTATCTTTAATAGTAGCTTGAACTTCAATATACTACTTCTTGCCTGGCATAACAGTCGTCTGTTTACGTTCTAAGAATCAATAAATAATCCATTAATAACAAAAGCGTTTGTTACCGTCGTTATTAAAGACATTCACAAAGTCCCATTGTTACGCCTTACAGAATATAACCACTACCTATTGCCCTTAAGATTGGCTTAGCGTATGCAGTTTTGGAATCGAAAAAACCATTGCTACCAGGTTCTAAACTTTATGCCAACTCAATATGTAATTCCAGTGAAAAGGATCAACTAATCTTGCTTTTGGACTTGACGTGCTTTCAAAAGCGCACATAAAGTTATATCAATTGCTTTATGAAAGAAGAAGAACACAATTCATTCACAAATTTTGCGCAAACGTTTTCGTTATGAAGAGTCGAAAAGAATATTTTCGCCACATCTTACTTCTATTACTAGCTGTTAGTAGGGCAGAAATTATGTTCAAGCGAGAAAAAAATTATTGGATATGTATGGAGGCGATGAATGAATAGACCAAAAAAGACAAAATACAGGCATTAATTGAAGCAAACCGCCGAACGACAACTCGTGAGATCACTGAAAGTTTAAATCTATTCTAAATTCTACTGTTCTCGGTTAAATATTTATATACAACATAGACAAAGAAACCGATTTTTGTTTTGACCAAAAAAATCGAAATTTCTTTACGAATCATCCATTCGATATTTCTATCGTATTGATACCATCAAAAATCGGAAAAGGGAAAATTATAATTACCATCAGTTTTGAAAATTATGTTTGACGTTAACTTATGAACATCGTTTTTTTTTTCATCTAAGATCTGAGAGCTTAATTTAAAAAAAAAACTACAGGTAAACTTTACGAAATTTTTTCATTTGGAATTAGGGAAATCCCCTAGTTTTACTAGAAAGTACGCATACTCTACAAAACATAAAAAAAGGCCTAGGCTTAGCCGGACAGTTAGTGTCAAATTTTTTAAATGAAGATCCTTCAAATGAAAGGAGGGGGCAAAGTTTAAAAGGGAACTTTATAAATTCTTAGCACCATATAAGGAAATTTATAAAGATGTTTTTCACAAAAAAGCAAACAATCTAACGTTACGTAAGGGATTTTTTGCAAAGGGGCAAAAGAGCATGGATCTGAAGATAATGGAGGAATTGCCCGCATAGTGCTGTTTAATTCCTATAAATATGTATTAAGGCTTAAGAATATTTTAATAAAGACATTTGTCTTAATTATGAAAATATTAGGTAGTTCGGAAATTCCTGCCGGTCTTTTATTATTTTACATATAATACATTTTTTTTTTATATAACAAATAAATTCCTTGCCTTGAATGAATTAACTTTTTCTGCGACATCACGAAGCGTGTCGATGTGTCGATCAGCCTCAACCTCATTTTCAACCATACTATCAGAGAAAGCGATAAAGCTTTCATTAAAAATATCCAGAGCGACATTTCGCGAACTAATTTTGACAAGTGCTTTCTACTGCACCATTAATTGTACATATAGCACGTAATTCTCTATGCGCTTCTGCTGCTCTTTAAACCTTTTTTAAAATAAAGTGAAATATATCTTATGTAGAAGTGAGTGTACTTTGATCTTCCATATCTTACTTACGTCTCAAAAAATTCGTACAAAATAAACCTGAGCCGGCTCATATGACATATTTTATTTATCTGTCTAGCTACCTGAAGAAAGTGATTTTAACCTTGCATTGGAAAAAACTGCCGCAAATTGCGGGACTACCTTTAATTTTTGTGATCACTGAGAGCTTCTAGAAAACGTGTACGTACCTTGTCAATGCAATATTGTTAATATACATATATTTTTTATTTTTAAGTGAAGGCAGCAGCATGAAAACTCGTAGCAAAATATCGTTCTTGGCGAATTTTCGCTGTGTGATCAGCGTTTTCACGAAATAGTTTTCCTTTTTTTTAAAAGGTTTTTTTTAAACCTTACCGCAGCAGCAGATGTTCAGCAATAAATTTTTGAACAATATTTTCATATTAACGGTCAGCCTTTGAAAAAAATTACTCAGTTAAAAAGTTACAATTGTAAAATTATTCAAAAGACCTTTTTGGTGGTTAAATTCGTACACTTTCTAATTCAATGAAATTTGTTTGTTAGAAAATAATCAACCACCGTTATATTACTGCAATTACATACAAACGCATATGCGAACACACAGGCGAGAGTGTAATTATCTTAATGTAAGCCACCACCACCATTACGACTACTACTACCACTACCACTACCACTACCACTACCACTACCACTACCACTACCACTACCACCACCACCACCACCACCACCACCAACATCACTACCGCTATTACCACAAACTTTTCAGGCAACTGAAATTTGGAAGAAAAACAAAAGCAGATGACATATACTCTCCTCAGAAACAATTTTCGATATTCTTCACGTAAACTACATATAGGGAGTATGTAAAAATGATCAGATTTATATCCGCTAAAGCGTCCGATGGCGAGATGTACACAATCAAAGGTTTTAAACTACATATAGGGAGTATGTAAAAATGATCAGATTTATATCCGCTAAAGCGTCCGATGGCGAGATGTACAATCAAAGGTTTAGGCTCTAATTGATTATGTGCAAGGACTAAACTATTATTTATCCCCCTAAGTTTTCAGTTTTAGCAAAACTATATTTTTGTCAACAATCGCATGTATACTTCATATAAATCAGATAGGCCTGTGGTTGGATGGTTTGACTCGGCCTAACACCTTGTTCATAAAGTTTAATCATCGACTGACTCTTTTCAACTTGAACTCTACAGCTCATCACAATTTAGTAATGCGGCTTAAGATTGGATTTCTAGTTATTATGGATGATCAACTAAATAGTTTATAAGCCTGCCTTCAGTTTATAAGGTTGATGCCTGCAGCACTCACCACTGAAAATTGGATGGTTATATTCGCTTTGTCAAAACGGTTTCGAAATTCGGTAGAAGCTATTGCACGCAGCTTTGTATTGAAAATGGGCCGCGTCAGTCGAAGGGCGCAGTGCCACAAAAGCCGAGAACACCTCTATTCTCAAATGCAAACGTTTTTGCTCATTATTCATATCCTACGTTAGTTGATAAGTGTTTCCATTATGTACCTGTCGCACCGGTCTAATATTATCGGTTATCAAAATTAAAATTTTTTTTTTATTTTTTGTTCAGATGAACGTGAGAGATATAAAAGATAGGAATACGATGTTTGCGAAATTAATAAAAAAAAGTCGAAGGCTAATTTTAATTTACTACATCCGAACTTGATTTGATCTGCGTTATCCTATTCGATCCCTTAAACAGGGAATTTGAAAAGATAAACAATTCCTTACTGTAGAAAGTGCGAATTCCATTTGGTATGCCCCTATGCATATTGTATTGGAAGAGCATATTAACCTTGGTCGAAGTAGATAATACCCCAAATGACTCAAGATAGATGTATAGATATACGACTTAAATCTCTCCGTTCGCCTATTTTTTTGATGTTCGAGGTACTTTGGTTAAATTTATCATAGCGTTACATTTTGGGCCAAAGACGACAAAACCCGTCATAAATTGGTTAAATTGGACCATGCTTACAACCCATTCTCCAAATAATGTTCTATATTGAAGAAGGTATATATAATTATCCACTGAAGGAATATGAAAAAGCTCTCTTTAGAGGCAGACACATAGTAAAAAGTTTTATGACGAGGACAACTATAGGTCAACAGTAGCTAATAGGGTTGTACTACTCGCTTCAAAGCATATATTTTATAATCGTCGAGGCGAAAACCATTTAAGCCAAATCAAAAGCAAAGCTTACTGTTCATTGACAGCAAGTCAATCGGCCAATTGCGACTACTACTGTGCCGAAATTGGTAAATGGCCATAAAATGCATTTATGCCAAATTTTCTTGACACGAAATTTCTGAATTATTGTTTCGTTGGCTTTTTTTACAGTTAAGTTGTCTTGGAAGACCAGACATCGTCCTTAATTCATTAGTAAGGAGAACAAGTAAGAATATTACATTCGAGCGTGACTGAATCTTTTATACTTAGCACCGTTACCCTACAAAGTCAAAAAAGTAAAAGAACTGAATTTTCATGCTCTATAATATGTTGATTTTTCTACTTTCAAAATAAAAGTTTTTGTCGCATAGGCATGTGGGCGTTGTAGGTGTGTCCTTGGAAAAGTGTAAGTCACTTCCAAACTCTTTTGCAAATTTGTAGGCTATGGGGTAACTTTCGCTAACGAAAACAAGTTTACCACACATAGTGCAGAGTTGCGCAGACAGACAAATGGATAGACGAAAATGTTTATCTGCTTTCCAAATTTTAAAATAGCCAAGAATATATATATTTTATGGAATTTTTGAACCTTGTTTCTGCGTCTTATAAAGGCATTGGAAAAAAATTAAATTTCGATTCACTACAATATTGGGCAGGTGTGAGATCAAGAGCATCGCCCATAAAATGTAGATTCAAAGTTTATGAGTAACGAAGAAAAAGACCAACTTTTTATTCATTTTTAAAAACAGAGTTCTCAACTTAGGTAATGCTGTTGGCATGTCCTTCAACCGATTTGGCCAATTTTCGATAACTTCATTTTTACGACCACGTGAGTGCTTACAAGAGACATTACACAAGCGGACAGGACATGCTAATGACTCCAACTAGGCGTTGTAAACGTTTTCACAAAATGAATTTACCTCTCCTACCTTCAATGATGAGTATCAGAAAAGAACAACAACCATCGACCCCGAGAATTCAAAACATATATAATAGATTTCTCTTCAAAGAGAGCTGAGCACTTCATTCATTTATGTTTGATTCTTCTATGCTTTGTTCCATCGCTTATTTTTTCCGACATTTTCAATTTTTTCATGCGTTCTGCATATGCATAAGCATATTGGCCATTAAAATTATGGCAATGGAAAGATTATGGGTTGTGCGCTTTTCAAGTCACGAGAGAATTTTAAAAGTTGCGGCATTGTATGAATCATACTTTGAAGTAAATAAAACAAAATATTTTTAAAGTTTTGCATTACAAAGGTATTTAAAAAAAAAAAAAAAAAAAATATGTATATACATATATCTATATACATCTATGTATATATACTTCAAACTAGAATTCATTGTTAGCGGTGGCCATAAAAAAAATCGGAACAAAGACAATCAGAGATCGCAATAACAACTTTTATACATATAGATCTCTCTTTAGATTGGTTTTTATAGACCCGGAATCAGGATGAAATCGATCCGCTCAATCGACTACTTTGCTTTATCTCAAGGAAAAGGCAAATTGATTCAATAAAGATATTTTGCAAAAGAAAATGTTGATGGATAAAAGATTATCACGATCTATACACACTTTTGATTTGAAGCTCCACACAATAGAGAAGAACGGAAACCGACGCAGTCCGAAAGTTTTTTTTTTACTCGCGAACTTTAATCATAAAATAGTAAAAAACTCAAATGAACCCATTTCGTCCAAGGCTAAGATAACACATTTTGAGATGTCGGCACATTATTTTGATTATAAAATACCAAGACTGGGACTTTGTTGCCATACAAAGGTTTAGTTTCTGCTCTTAGTGCTGCTTCAAAATCGCAACAATTGGATCGTGTGAAGAAGGCCTTAAATAACTTTCAAGGCAATCGTAAAAGGAATAAGAAACTACGTGAATTGGTCGTAACTTCAATAATAAATAAGAAGAAGAAGAAGAAGAAGACAGCCAAAGCTGTCAATTGCAGCAAATATTTATACCCTACACCAGGTGGTACAGGCTATACTAAGTTCGCGCTAGACTAACTAATAGTCTTTGACCCGAGGACCAACGCTGCTGGAAAGTGGTTTGAATCGGACCATTTCTTCGACCACTCCCCTTATAACGTCCTACCACGAAAAGTCTTCAACTGCTGCTATTGCTGTAGAAACCTAACGAAAATGCAATGACTTTTAGGCGATTCATTAATCGTGATATATATTTATAATGGATAACAAAACGGAAGAGAATTAGAAAAGAAATTATAAACAAATTATTATACAAAGTTGACACTATATCACATTATAATTAATGGGTTACCGATTTCGAAGGAGCAACATTAAAAGGATGTTATCGCAATAGGAACCCAAAAATGAGCAAGCCATTGGAGGCAAAGTGCAGAACAACGACAAGCTAAAGGAATCATCAAATTCTTCGGCATAGCCCACAAGCTATTGAAATTACGAAGGAGTGACATACGTCTCGCAACTGGCTTCTACACGGGCCAAAGCTCCCAGAAGTACCACCAGAAAGACGTTGACATCACAGTATCGATTCATATAGATTCTCCGAGGGAGCGAAATAAACGTCCCACCATATCCCATGTGAAGTCCAGATTTATCTGGTACTTACTCTGTAAAAGACCCTATATATTAAAATTGTCCAAAAGTGGATATATAAAAGTGCATTTATCACATGCAAAGTCTAAATGAATCCACCTGAGTTAGGCAAATGAACTCGACTAACAAGCCAATGACGTTGGGTTCAAATCGCAAGTGCGATAGAGTTTTCAATGTTGCCGAGGGCCTTAGATAGGCTAAATTAATTATAATAATAATCAAAACTCTAAGCAAATGTAAAGAAGAAAAGAAGTGTAGTTGGAGGGACATATCGTTCGGACAATCGTGTTATTCGTATAAGCGACCTACTTTACGTATTAGTTGTTTCAGGCAAAGTCGAATCATTTTTCTCAACCCGTGCTGAACATGCAACTCTTAATGATTTCCATTAATAGTGACAACCGATCCAAAGAAACATTAATAACAACTTTAAGAGTGGTAGCAGCAAGTCACGAGTGATCAACCAGTCTAATGAAAAAGGAAAAGAGAATGAGAAAATTCGCCCTCTTGTTAAGAGACGCATTGCCTTTATTGCAATACCTTTGTAGACATTTTTCTCTCCTCCCTGTCTGTTCTTATTGATATTTCAAGGTGTTGCAAACAAAATGATAAACTAAATAAATTCTTATGTAGAAGAAGTTATTAAAATAAATGTTAGGAAAAATATAATAAAATGAATAAAAACTTGGCTACCACCGCAGCTACCATCGCAGTACAGTCGTGGTCATCGAATCGATCTAATGAGGATTGTATTTACACAACAATTACATTGATAGAAATGCACTTAATCAGGAATACGTGCCAATTGAAATATAAGTTAAAGAAAAGAAAAAAAGAAACACCACACAACAACAAAAAACATTTAGTTCATTACACCCTATAAATATTTATATCTTTTTCTTTTTCTCCTTCAATTTCTTACTCTAATATTTATTTATTTTATTTTTCTCTATTAAAAAAAAAATAATAATAATAAATTTATTTTATGACCTGTAGAGGAACGCGAATCAACTCACTTTCGTACATTTGTTATTGTTGTAATTAATGACTAGGACCCGTGCGCTGATATATAAACTTTTACTGTAAATAAACGATCGTCAAAATCAGACAAAAAGATAAAAAGAGAAAGAAAAAAACAGAAAAAGAAAGAGAGCGAGAAAGCGAAAAGGAGCATAGAGAGACAGAGCACTGATCGAGAAGAACGTAAATATATTCAATAGTACAAAGTTTAACATTTTCTGATTGAGAAGAGTATTCTCACCTGTGCAAATGCAGATGGCGTGAGTACATGTGCTTTGCAAATAATTGCTAAAAAGTCTAATAAACACAAGCGACGATTCCTAGAAGAATTCGCTTGATTTGCAAAAAACAATTTTTGTATTAAATATCAAATATGTGAAAAGTAATAAATTTCGTGGAAAGAAAATACAGAAAGATTAAGAAGAAGAATGCTAAAACTCATTTAAACCGAAAATCAATTTTTTCCTTTTTCTATTACTATTTAAAGCCAAAACGCTCCAATCTAGAGAGCCATTTTTGATATCCTTAAAAACGTTAAAGGGAAGAGAAACGTTTTACGGAAGTTATGAAGTTATGGTAAAATAAGTAAAAACACTACGGTCACCCTATAGCTACACCCTATAATTATCCGTATATCGACTTTTCAATATTCAACATTATATGGGCAGTGGTCGAAAAAGTCATCTGTATGCGAACCGTTTCCAACAGCGTTCGCCAAGTTCAACACGTCAGTGTACCAAATTTCAACGCAATATCTTAAAAAATGCGATTTGTAGGTTGAACACAGGCAGAGAAGACAGGCGGACGGACGGACAAGCTGAAATCATTTTCTGAATCGATCAGTATAATACAAGGTACGCCTATCTCAAATCCTTTTGGGTGTTTCACAAACTTATTTCAATTCAATAAATTGTATACGAATTTATCTCAATTTTCCAGCAATTGCGAAGATGGCATTTTATCTTTCTTTTATCATCATCTTAGGAATTCAGGAAGGAAGGACAGAACAGAGAAAGCTAGGAAGTACATTAACTTCATGAGTTCCTATGCTAATCGTTATAAAGTTTCCGAAGCGTATTTCCTAACATTACAAATGAAAAGTGCAGAGTCAAATAAAGAGATAAGGCTGCAAAAGATTCACTCTTAACTTTGCTGCTGAGATATACCGGAAGTTAGATAAAGGAAAACGAACCATCATTTTGTGTATCAATCAACCCCATCTCAGTCAAAGCTATATACAAAAAGAACAAAAAAACTTTGTAAATTGAAATCATGTCATCATGGAATGTCTCTAAATTATTCCAATATTTAATTGACGCCGAATTTTAAAACATTATTTATTATTAAAACGGGCTTTTCGGTTTTTACATGCGGTAAGGACATTTTCATATCTGTTAGTATTAACCAAGGACATTTACAGCCAACTTCGGCCTGTGCTTCTCAATACTCGAGAGCGTGAGAGAGATCTACCAACTAAGTTAAATCGATTCGACATCATATTCCCCTCATATGTTGTACATATGCAATGACAAATATAGTATACCATCATATGTCGCGGCGGTGAGTAGAAAAAATTAAAAGGCAAAATATATAAATTTAAACCTTATTGCAAGGTAAACAATTTACCGACAATTCCGACTATTTGGACTATGCTAACGACGATGGTCGATTAATTGCGCAGAGATCTCGTACGAGTTTTATAAAAATGAAATTGAAAGTTTTTATTCGTTTTTATATAATTTTCATGCCGAAAACATTTATATAAGTGCTAAAAAGCATAAACACTTATACATATACGAATTTTATGATTGCGTAAGAGACTAATTAAAACAAAACCTATTATTAATAGGCATTTGTAGCACATTCAAGTTTTTAAGTGTAAATACTTCTCTCTTCGTACATTTTTAATTTTCTTATTTTAAAACAGTAACGAAAAAAAAAAAAAATAAATATATTATTATTATTATAATAATAATAAATAAATATAAAATATAGATTCTTTATGCGGAATTTGACCGGAGTTGTTCTGACTGCTGGTACATCTTGGCCTCTTAACGAAGGGGATCATCAGAACAATTTCTACATTTCATGTTGCCGGTGTATACGTCTCTCAATTTACAGGCTTTGTCCATTCTTCTTTTACAAACCAAAAAAAAAAAAAAAAAAAGATTTCAAATCAGATCTTTGAGAAGACGGGCTTCGAACTACTTTGTGCTACTCATCACTTGCTTATACCTCTTTTATATACATCGACAAAAATTTTGTAGGATTATTTTGCCACATTTGCAACATCCATTAAGATATTTGTTGCTCAAAGGTTCAAGTTTCGAATCGATCTAAGTATGTCCGTCCGTGTGGCCTTCTGCGGTAAACATTATTCTTCTCGCAACAATTAAGATGTTGGCTTCAAATTTGGCAACAACATTAGAAGTTCTACCACACAAATTTCTGTTGACTATGGGCCAAATGTAAACGAACTCGTGCACAGCGCGACTCGAAAGTAAATTAAAAATTTTCACAATATAGAATGAGATCGTGTCTCACGAAAGTAAAATAAAAATTTTCGCATACGTCCTAGGAATGATTCCACAGTACATACATAAAGAGAAAACTTGAAAAATCCACCACGCCCAGCGACGCCAACACTCGTTTTTTTTTTCAGTCTTTTAAGATAAATAAGCTGATAAGAGCACAAAATATTCGTCCGCAGTCGGATATAATTTTCTTGCTCAATTTTCTTGTTAAATATCTGTAGACAATCGTATTTCAAAGACGCTATAACATAGGCTCCATGGGTTTACCTTTATCAAAGCTAAGCGGTTCTCAAGCGTTTATATCGATTGTGAAAAAATTCGCAAACTTTTGCAATTACAAATTAATTTCCACGGAATAGGAAGAAGAATTTAAGATGAAGGTGAACTTTGCTGTTTTCCCCATAGTTTTGAATTTTTTGATCGTAAATTCGAAAGAGATTGCTTCATATTGCCCGGAAATGCCTTCTGGAGTTTCCTAGGCTTTGAAAATTGCTCAAATATAAAATTAATATATACCCCCGCCCCCCTCTCCTTCCTCTATATATATGCGCCCCACATGAACAATTGAGAAATTTCATATATATATATATATGTATATATGTTGCCATTCGCAATAAATACATATAATAATAATAATAATAATAATAATAATAATAATACACAATGTATTCCGACTACATGCATAATTAAAAATAAAATTTATGAATTCGTTCACTTCTTTTTCTCTGTTCAATTTATAAAGCTACGCATCATTCTATACTCATTCACAATGCAGGTCGGTCGGTCGGTCGGTCGGTCGGTCGGTCGGTGCATTTATATTTTTATATAAATTTCTCTCTTCATGTTGATGATGGTAAAAAAAGAAGAAAAAACTTGCCTGTATATGTATGTATGAGAGAAATATAAAAATGAGATATAAAAAAAAAGAAAAGAGAGTACAAAAATATTTTAAAGGTCGCTTAAGAATATGAGCATAAATAAAAATTCATAGTTAAAAAAATACAGAAAAATGAAAAAAAAAAAAAAAAAAAACACTTCCATTTATTTACTTTTTTTTGTTTCTTTTCGTCTACAATTTCGTAAGAAAGTTTCGCCCTGTTCGCATATCTTTGCTATATATATATGTATATATAAACAATTTATCTAAATGATAGCATTTGTCTACATAAAAATGTCTAACTTGTTAGACACATCACCTATGACAGACAAACTATTTAATGCATTAAACAACACATTGAAACATTGTAGTTGCAACGTTCAGAAGTACATGCTGGATGCACGGAGTTGCCAACATTGAAAAATTGTGGGCAAAAACTAAAATTCATTAATATTTTTATATGAAAATGAGGTGAACTTGCATTCGCGTGTTACTGTACATAGAATATCTTTCATGAATAAATTCAAGATGTATACGATAGCCGAGATATTGGATGGTTATGATTGGTTTCAATATGAGTTTATATATTTGCACAATTTTTTTTTATATTTTTCTTTGTTTTAAATTATTCGTAGCGACTTTGTGTAAAATTTCATTATTATTATATTTTTTTTTTTTTTTTTTTTTTACTAAAAAACAATAAACAAGTTCCCAAAAATAAGATACAAAAAATTGTTTCACCTGACGTTGTACAATTTTCCAAGAGACAGTTATTATTTGTGTAAGTGAAAAATGTTTATATAGTAAAAGTTTTAAATTAAATTCACAAGAAATCGAGATAATTTTTATTTATTCATTATACCCTACAGAGACGCTACTCGTGTTCACGGTGCGAACTTTTCAGAAACCTATACTAATCGATTCAGAATCACTTCAATCAATATTAGCTTTTCTGTCCGTCTGTCTATTTTGGCAAAATACTCATTTATGTTGTTTTGTACATGAAACGTATCTGTGGCTATGACTTTATAGTTCCTTAATAAATGAATAAACGGATGAAATAAGAATGGCATTTTCTATACTAACGTGCTTTGGCTTAGAGATGTATGTTATTGAAAATTAATTGAGTCGGACAAGTGTACACCGACCATTTTCCAAGATGGCGCAACGCTTTGAGAGAGTCTTTGTTTGAAGAAAATTGCAATTTTTGATATTTTTCGACAAAAAATCTATAGCAAATAGTGTTCTCGGATATACCATTTATGAATTCCCCGAGATCTCTAAACAATGTTGTCAGAAAAAGTAAGGCTAATGCTGGACTGACGGAACGCGGATGTGTAATGATAAATAACATGCATGAGGGAGCTCATAAATTGTATCTATTATTGTGTTCAACGACACATGGCAATCAAATAATATTCCTTATCAACCGTTTGATCCGGCGGAAGGAATTCACTAAGGTGATCGAAGATAACTGTTAACATCACCTTGATTTTTGAGCGACTCTGGCGAGGTTTTTTTCGTCTTGACTAAACTTTCGCACGATTCTCCCTCGACTGATTGGTTGTTTGCGTAGATGCAAGTTTCATCTCCTGTAATAATGTGTCTCACGATAAAATCGGAAAAAATCCTCTTTACGTCCAAAAGTAGTGCGGCTGAAACATTAGTAAAGTTTATGATGTGAAATTTGTCAATGACGCCTGCCGCAGAGTGCTACTAATTTGGAAAAACCATATATTCCGATATCCGATATACCCGCGCAATTTGGCTTGAATATTCATCCTACTTTTTGGAAACAGTATTAAATTTTTAATCGGAATTGAGAAAATTTGCTTGTCTGTTAGTCCATTTACTCAAATTTCGATCACAAGTTTATACTTTGGTTAAAAAAAACCAGAGCTATTGCTAAGATTTTTTTCGTCCATTTTTCCCTGCTTAAATGTCAAAATGAGCAAAAGCAGGGCATGCGCCCATCTGCATTTAGAAACGAGCGAACGCTTATTCAATCTACCTGGAAATTAAATATTATACATCCGCTAGTTGTTAGTTTTTAAAGATTAGGCTTACGATATGTACATTTTTTTTCCATATACGCGTAGTAGACAATATCAAGCACAAATAAGAGAGGAAATTTTGCAATCAAAGCTCAAAAAAAATGTACCATCAAATTCTCTTATTTGTTTGAGACTTTCACGATTAATGAATTTAAATCCATTCTGAATATGTAACAGGTGGCGAACTCGAAGCCTAATAGAAGAATATTCTACATTTGGATGACTTTCGATTATTATTTGCTTCTGTAGTTCACATCTTATTAAAGATAATAATTTGAAATTATGCATTTTTCAAAGCCACTTCCGCGAACACAAGTTCACAGAACATATTTTTTACGTCCCCTGGAATGGGGTACCGCTTCAATACGCACTGTATTTGTACCCAAAGCCCGATTTTATCAATTAATATATTAAAATCTAAAAAAAAAATTGTTCTTATAACTATTTTAGGCGTCATAATGAAGCTTACAATACTAGTTAGGAAGTGTACGGATAGCGATATATGGGCCTTAGCGAAAAATAAAAATTTTTTGATAAATGCACAAGAAAGCATTTATTGATAATTATCAACTATATTAGCGCATACTGGGAACGATGCTTGTGACACAAAAATGGCATACACTGCCACCAAGTAACATTAAGCAGAAATTGTCAAAACAATGACCGGCCAAAATATCTTAAGCCGATCAGCAATACTTACTGTTCAAAAATTATTCTGTATGCTAAAAAAGGAGTAAAAAGCACTACACTATACACCATCTATGTTCAGTTTATATATTTGGCGACCATACAACACATACATATAAAAATTCATTGTCAAACATTTTTCCAACACTGTTTATCCTTAACGATTTGATTTGTTTCTAGTTTTCTTTTTGCTTTTTTTTAAATTTAATTATTTGCCTTTTATAAATTTATTTCGCACATATTGTCTTTTATCCTCTTCTGCTATGATCGTCAAATTTTGCAAAAGAAATGAAGAATATAAGAAGAAAATGTAATGTACACATGTGTATAATACATCCACTCACTTGTTATTACTAAAAAAAAAAAAAAAAAACAAAAAAAACCTGAAAGTAATAAAAAAAAATGTACGCAAAGTTTTTGACTACGATAAGAATGATGACAACAAAAAAAAATTTTTTTCGTATGTGAAGAAAATATATATAAAGCAGAAATGAAACTGCAAAAGCACGTTCTCGATATGCTTTCTTGCTTATTTTGCATGACTGACAGAAACTCGGCCCGTCCGTTTTGTAGAAAGTATTTCTTTCCCGCTCCGGTCTAGCCACAGCTAGACCACAATTATATGTTTACTTTTTTTTCTCACTTAATTTTCAAAATTTACGTAAACAACATTAGCAAACCATTGTGTCGTGTCGTTTATTTTTCTTATTTTGTTTGCATTTAATAATCTTTTGCTTTTTTTTTATTTTTAAAAACAAGAACAATCTTGAATTTTTTTTTCGTTACTATTCTATAACGCATACAACAACTAGCTTTAAATGTAAGTGTATTTCAATCTTCACAACCAGCTTGCGAATGGACGCAAAAAAGCTTATATAGATTTTATTTGAAAAAAAATATTACGCTTCCACGTGGAAGGCTTACTTAACACATCATTAGTGCTTCGAATTTGATTGATTTATTTATCCAGTGAATGGTGACCCCCACTGTGGTGCTTCTCTTACACGACAAAAGGAGCAATTGATTTAAATAAAATAGGTGATGATAAAAGCAATTAATTTGTTGCAAAACAAATTATTTAAATTATTTGTCCTATACACATTAATTCATAATGAATGCAATCTAAAATGTCTTGTCCGTTATTCAAATCCATCGTAAATTTCGTGAGATAGGAAGATGGTGGATGTGTGCCCAATCGGTAAGTTTTATTTCTTTACTGATTGAATACCAGGTGTAGCTACAACCAAAGCAAACTCTTTAACGCTTTAGATTTAAATCTGCGAACACAGGCTTCGTAGTCGCGATTTTTAACTACTCTACTGTTCATGTGGATATCAGGGAAGTGATGATTATTTAGCTCGGACACATTATATCTACAATTGTCGAATTCCCCAAAACGAGTTAAAATTTAATCTGATCATTATCAGCAGTAGGTGCCACTCCGCCACGAAGTTTTGCTGGCAATATATTGCACGCAAAAAAGGCCACTACCTTCATGTGATCTCACGTTGCATTTTCGTTTTTCGAGGTTTATTTTCTTTCCTTTTATATATATGTATATATATATTTTCTTCCCTTTTATATTGAAAAGGCAGATTATTAGTACGATGCGTCTCATCCATAACCGAACGAATAAATCAGACTACTTTGCTATTTGGTCTTTTGGAGCCAAAAAAGTATCCAGCTAATGGGTGTGCATTCTTCATGAAAACGTAAAAGAAAAACATCCTTAAACAGAGATTTTTCGAATCATTACGCGCGCGCATCCGCACATATTGCTAAACTGACTTCATACCTTATCCATTGATAACGAAAACGATGCGTACCTCCTATGCATGAACGATTATTTGTCAAACCTTTTAATTTTCTCTCTATGGATTGCTCATCACAAAGAATTTTTTCATTCGCGCGTAGAAAAGGATGAGGTCATTATCTCTTCTACTTTATTTTCTTCAACCAAAAAGTAGGCAATATTTTTTTTCATAACAAAAACCAATACAAACAAAATAAAATAGTAAAAGAAGAATAATAATCATATAAACTTACTTCTGAAACAGATTCCTCATCTGATTCCGAAAGATCGGTGACTGGCGGTGGATATAATTCGGTGTCGGTATCTGAATTATCACTCGTAATGATGTTCTGCAGAGCATTAGAGATGGCATTTACTATACCCACTGACGAGGAGAGTGATGATGAATTTGATGATGTTGACGTTGAATTGGAGCGGGAATTGCCAGCAACAGCAGCAGCAGCTGAACTAGCAGCGGCTGCATTCTTAAGCTTTTGCTTCAGCGCAGCTGCTGCAACAGCTGCTGCTTGAGCGCCGGCACTAGAAGACGAATTGGCTCCTTTGGCAACAGCAGCAGCTGCTGCCAATGGAGCTGCTAGAGTAGCCGCTGATCCAACAAGCAATGGTAAGGCGGAAGTGAACTTTAAATGGGCATCTTTCGATGACCCAGTCTTTGTGAATGATGAGTTTGAGGATTTAGCTGATGAAGAAGCAGCCACAACTTGTTGTTGCAATGCGAGGGCAGCTGCTGCGGCAGCCGCAGCGGATGAGGATTTTTTTGCCGAAGATTTTGTTGGGCCACCGCCTCCGCTGGGTGTAGGTAAGGACGCGTTTGCATTCGTTTTATTGCCATTTGTAATGACGGGTACGGTACCGGTGGCGGTTGCAGTTGACGCTGAACAAGGGATTGATGGAGGAGCGGCCAAAGACGCTGGAGCCACCGCATCATTCTCGTTAGGGGAATTTGGGGTGCTAGCGGTAGTAGCAGTTCCCGTTGTTGTTGTTGCAGTTGCAGACAAACTGGTGGCATTAGCAGGGGTTTTGGCATTAACAGATGGTGTGATCGCTGTTGTTGCTGACTTTGACATTTTGTTTCCATGGGCAGTGCTAGCTGCTATATTATTAGTAGAGCAGGAATTGTTGGAATTGGTGTTTGATAGCAGGGTATGATTATTGTTACAAATTTTATTCAGCTTTGATTTATTATTACTATTGATATTTTTCAATCTAGCTGTTGCCAAGTCCGAGGTAACAGCAGGTGTGGGTGTCGCGGCAGGAATAACTGTTGCATCCAGTTCGGCAGCTGCTTGTGTTGTTGTTTTTATCAACTGTTGATTATCTACGACGTTTGAAACGGAGGAAGCTGAAAAAGAGGAATTCGAAGGATTTTGACGGCCTGCAGTATTGACTTGCTTCGAAGATCTTTTGCTACTACTCGGGGGATTTTGAGGTATACTATTGTTGCCGTTATTGTTATTGTTGGTAGCTATTGTGGCTATAGTGGCAGCTACTGCTGTAGCTGCAGCCAACTTAAGGCTATTGTTATTCTTCCTTGATTTCGAACTGGATGCTGATGCTGCTACTGCATTCGATTTTTGTTGTTGTTGTGCAATTTCGGAGCTATTATTATTATTATTATTATTATGATTGCTTTTAATTATAGTTGGCGCAGCCGTCGTTTTATTCAGATTTTTATTTTGATCATCTTTATTCATTTTCTATAAAATTTCGCAGATTATTTTTTGCAGTGATTTTACCTTTGCGCTTCTCTTTGTAGCAGAAGTGTTTTGCTTTGTTTTTGTTGCTGTTGTTTTATTAATATGTAAACTGGAAAAAATATTCCGCAAAATCTTTTTTCGGCCAATTAACACTGTTTATTTTCTCTCTTTTTCGTAAAGTGTTTACACTTTGTTAATAATTATTAATCACTTTGTTCTACAAAAAACAAAAATATAAATAAATAAGTAGCTAAAGAAAATTGGTTGTGAAAATTTATAAAATTCTCTTTTTTTGTTTTTAATATGCCCCTTTTATTCCTCATTACATTTGGAAAGCATTTTGCATACAAGCCGACGTAGTTTTTTTTGTAAGTTCCATGATTATGCATGAAGTAATTGGAATGCTTTTAACAGCAGCATGTAAAAATGTGGTAAAAGAAATATACTTTCACGTATCCTTTTTATTTTTGGTTGCTTACTTTTTTCACCTTATATAATAATCCTTTCGAAACAAAATCTAATTATATTTAAATTAAGTACTGAAAAATAAATTACTTTAGGCGATCGCTTTTCTAGCATAGTGCAAAGTATTCAGAAAATTGTTTCAAACAATTATTGATAAATTCTTAGTCAAAGAATCCAAATGTTATCTTCATAAAATTGATCTTTTATAGTTTGCCTAAACGAATTTATCGACTATATATATCTGTATACATAAAAATCTTTGCTAAATAATTTCTGGTACAAGGTGATAAAATGCAGTAAATTATTGTTGACCCATTTCAATATTACATTTAAGTTGCAATATACAATTTGAATTCAAAAGCGATATTATTCGTGCGTACACATAAGTACGGGTCGGATTAAGTCTGCCGGTTAGACATTAGATTATTACCTAAAAGTATTCATGTTTAAAAAATTTAGAAATATATTATAAGTTGAAATTGTTATATGGATGAGAAACACATGTTTGTGCTATAATCAGACAACTTCTGCAATTAAATAAACAACAAAGTGAACAAAATTTGCTAACAATAGAAAATAAGAAAAAATAAGAGAAAAAATATATTCGATACAACTCTGTATTGACTTTTGTCCTTTTTCTTTCACACGCTTTCTGCTATTCGCCTTAAGCAAATGCGGATATTTAACAAAATTTATATATACGTAATATATAATAAGATCTTAATTAACAAAATTAAACCATCTCTTCTTTGGCTATAAGTCTTTAAATAATTCAAATTGTATTTTATCAGCATTATCAATAACGTGATAGTCGCAAAAACCAAATAATTTTATTTAGCTTTAATTATGAAAAGTATGAATTCCGTCCGAAGTTAAGAAAATTTTATTGTACAAAAAAAATCTACTTGATGAATAATAAAATGTACACATACACATTTACTCCACACAGAAGAAATTGTCATACTCTTTTATGTACGAGTGTTTGATACTCGACAAAGAAACATCTAACGAATCTTGCACTTAAAAAGGAATAGAAAAATTCTACAAAGGGGCGTGTTGGCATAAAGGGCGAAATAGATACTTTCGAAAATCTTATAGTCTTTTCATTCTTATTACAACACTTTTAAAATCTTTGTTTATGGCTTTTTTTTAAGTTAAAAAGTTTCCCAATTATTTCATCACAGGGTTCACGACGACGTCGAATCTTTATCTTTTGCACACACACAGAAATCTGATTTCAAAGCCTTTCATTTTTCACATTTTTTCCTGGTATTTGTCAGTCATAAAATTTATATAATTTCAATTAGAATTTTTATATACTTTTTTATGTATGTAATTTTCAAAAGAATTTCTTCTAAATTTTTTTACATTTTTCTGATAATTTTCTTAATTATTCACCAAATTTTTTCAAGAATTTTCACGATGTGCTAACGAAACTTTAACGAAATTCATTTACACACATTTTTACACCGACGACAATGACGACCAAAAAATACGGCGAATTTTTTTAATTTTTTTTAAACGAGCGAATTCATGAAAGGGACACAAAAGAGAAAACGCTATAATCGCACAGATGTCGCAAAATAGTAGCAAGCTTTCGATGCATTTCGTAAGCAACCCATAAAATATCGTACTTAATATAAACCGTGACAAAAAAAATCTCTAATCAAAAAGCAAAGTCTCGGCCTTAATTATAATTGTAAAAAATTATAGCATACGGAGAATTTCGTTTTATGCTTTATTTGGGTTTCTCTCTTTAAATATTTTTAAAAAGACATGGGTTCTCACGCACTTCATATCGCGAATGACGGTTTTTTTCGGTTTAGAAAAGTTTTGCAAACTCCATCACCTTATTTTTATTTAATTATTCTAGCAAGTTTTTAACTTAACCTCAAATTAAAATAGGAAAACGCGTGCGTCTCTCACATATCTTGTTCATTGCTGTATGAATCAAATATGACTGAATTTTTCGCTAGCTTTTACGGTAGAAACACGGTTGTAATTTTTAGGCATTTTCCTTTTTTTTTTACTTCTGGCTGCTTCTGCCACTGCACCCTTATTATGCATACATATATCTTTACATACATGAAAATACCTACGAAATTATTTTTCTCGTTTAACTTATTGTAATTCACAGTAAATTGTTTGATAAGCCTTTTGTTCTAATTAAGTTTATTATACATTTAAAGATAAACGATTTTTCATGAAAATTTTTTACTTTTATCACAAATTTCTTGACAAATTTTCACAAATTATCTATACTTTCTTTCACACTACATTCACATGATATGATGTTACCAGATTTTGGCACTTTTCCCATTAATGGGGATTTGACCAACTTGAGTTGAATTAAAAAAATTATTAAGGGATTTTTTACGCCACATTAGTTTATTTTGTTAAACAATTAATAATACTCACTCTAAATATTATTAACAACCTTTACTACTATAATTAATTAAATAATTAATTGAGGTGGTAATAAGACTATAAACTCTCCTAAGGAATAGAAATGAATAACAGTAATGTGTGGATTGAATAGTATAGACTGCCACACTCGCTTCCGAAACCCCTACAATTGGTTACATCTGAGTAAATCAAAAATAATTTGGTCACATCTGAGAGTAAGCGTCTGAATTTGGTCGCATGTATTTGTTTACAATTGAGAATAATTCAAAAATAATTCAAAAAGTTAGCCTGTATTTGTTTAGAATTAGAATTTTTGTGTGCAATTTTTCGACCTTTTTGCCCTTTTCATTTCGTTTCTTAATTTCAAGGTTTTCAAGGATAGTGTTACAAAGCCTCAAAAGATTTTTGTTGATTATTTCGGTAAATAAAGCGGCTGTTCAGCAAACGACTTGAAATAAAATAATAATCACCCATTAGAGAAGGAAACCTAGAAACAAGGGCATCGACTTATATTTATCAACAATTGCTACACTTAAACATACCGCTATATCGATACATACATCGCGATTCATAACTAATGTCCGGTTCATGACAAAACTTTTATTAATGCCAATACTCCATAGATTCTTTCAAAGAGATTTTGGAGAAAGGTTGGCGCCAAACTTTTCACAATGATACCGCTGCCATTTCTAATATGCCCCATTAGGGAGTCTAGTTACCCTTTTAATCTCACACGAATATCAAGGCGGCTTAGGCGAATTTGTGACACATGTCTCAATAGGAACATAATCATTGTACAGATATATGATGCGTTAGATAAGCAACGTTATCATTCAGATCAACTATATACAGAACATCATCCCTACCAACGCGAGAAGAAAAAAAACTGAGCCCTGCAATCCTTTGTGCGGACAATTTTCAAAGCCACTTCCATATTAACTTCTCAGATGATCATCCATCATAACCCATCCTTAATCTAAGAAGCTACTACTGCTAATTTATATATGCCGGACATGATTTGCTCAACGTCGAATGATTAAGATCAAGACCTAAATTTAGCTGCCCGTTAGACCTAACGCAGTTCATACATTTTTCAACTGCTTGTTTCTCACAATGAATTATGGTTGCCATGACACCGGAACCAAATCTCCATGCTCTTACAGTCCTTAGCGTGACGACTAAAGCTTCTGCCCTTAAAGGGTACAGTCAATTTAGCTCCGTCAAAAACGCGGCACATCTCCCAACGAACAAATAAGATGCCAGCCGCCAAAACCTTAGTAAATGAGGAACTGTCTGTCTCCACCATAGTATGTCCCATCTTGTTTGGATATTGCCTATATTCTAACGATTTTGACCTCATAAAATCGAGTTCTGACTCCTCAGAAGTTCCTCTTTGTTTGTGTGTATATGCAATATGAAATTTTTGGTTTAATAGAATTCGTGTAATAGAATTAGCGCTCCATCTTGGTGTAATAGAAATTGTTTGTGTGTGTATACAATATGAAACTTATGTCAATTAGTTTCAATCGCGAATTCAGCTTGCTCGGTATCTTAATGTCATAATCGCCCGGCGTGGTGCTCCTGATAATCGCCGTTGCCTTTTCTCTTCCCTCGTTGTCACCGCAATCTATCATGGCCACGTCATTGCTCCTATAGAGCATTGGTCCTGTAGAGATTATTGAAAATTTGTAAGGTTTGTAAGACAAATTTATGCGCGCTTTCAGCCAAACATATCCGATGCCGATGAGGTTTGCTAAGATCTTAGTCTGAAGACTTTACTTTAAGTTAGAATGTGGCAGAATTAATAAGAGTGAAGATTAAGAATGGAAAATGTTTTGAAGACAAATTCATGTTCGCCGCTTTATGGAAAGTCGCATTTATTTCTTTACGGTAGTGTTTGCAAAACACAAACATATTTTACATGTATATGTGAATGGAAATGTATTCATATACTAAAATCTTCATGCTTTCGATGATTCCTCCTTACATTTATGCAACTCGTCTAATTTCGTTTGCTTGGATGGAAGTGGAACAGGTGCTAATTTATTATCTGCACCAAAGAAGTTACCAGTTAAGGATTTTCGTCTAGCCAAAGGTTTCCTGTCATTGAACGCCAAAATATTTATAAAATTTAAACAGAAACGCAATAATGAAACTAACTTCATCAAATCCATTTTGTAATCTCTATATAAACGTAGCTGAACACATCCCCTTGATCCGCTTTCAACAAATTTATTCCAACGAAGTTTTAAGTATGCATTATTACGCAACGATAACAATACTTGTAAACGCTGGTCTTGATCGTGCATTAACGGCAATATATCATAACTCTCCAGTTCGTACGTGATTTTCTGGCGGAAATCATCTAAGGCATCGCGATTATTTTTCGTTTCCTCTGGTATTTTTAATGTACCAATGAAAATATCTCTTTGCGGTTGTACCTCAATAGGTTCACATGGCATATCACGATTCATCGCCATTTTTATTTATTTATTTTCTCACTCACACGTCTTTTTGATAGAAAATATATTTATATATATAACGCGTAAGCATCAACAAAATATATATCAATATTGAAATGTCTATACAAAGTTGCTCGATTTTATAAGGGGGTGTACCGCAGTGAGCAGATATTTAATAGATTATATTTTAGACGTAGCTGTAGCTATGCTCAGAGAATGGAAATCTAGATGTTATGTACAATATCTTGTCTGCGCCTAATAAAACGTATATATCCGTAATTGCAAAGACATATCTATTCATTATGTCCATATTTGAGAAATATAATAAGAAATTGATTTCAATCAAATTGAAGTAATATTTGATCTTAATTATCATTCAGGACAAAACAAAGTTGATTTGAATCGACGGTAATTAACCATATCGAAAGTGCAATTAAAAATCGTGCAATGAAATGACGCGTATGGCCTTTCCATCCACATTCCCTTCATATAGGCGCGGCATAATATAAATTCAAAGCATTTGTTCGTTTTGGTTTACCCCCTATCAAATTTGTGACAATTGTAGGACATGCGGTGATCAAACAGATATGGATCACAAATTTACGGTTACAGATAATTGTCCGTCAGTCCGTAAACTTAACCGAAAGATAAAATCGTTTTGTTATCTCAATAAAAATAGCGAGGATTGCTCTGTGTTGTTAAATGTCAACGTGTCGATATACAAATGAAAATCCTCCTCGCGGAGCAGCTGTTTGGATGTGTCTAATGCTTGCACTGCTATGACTGGTTTCATCAATTTTCAGAATTTCTATATTTTAATAGTTTCTTCTTTTATCAGGTATTAAAGACGGATCACAAAGATATAATGTACGCTTCATTGATTTCAGCTTCCCGTTTCAGTCTTTTATTGAGATGACGGACTGACATAATCAAATCAATCAAGAACATATCTACTTGTTAACATGCTACTGCGCGTTATCCCCGAAATGATAAACCTAACGCTATGCTTTTTGACAAGAGAATGAAATTTTAATGTTCCATAACATTGAGTAGGCGTGCCCGACACAATTGGGTCAATTCAATATTAACGTGTGTACAAAAACTTAAAATCTTTCTGCCACACTTGAAGCCGATTGTTGCTTTTGTAAACGGACTGAATCTAATTCTACGTGAGCACAATTACTTAGCATCACCAGGGCTACTCTAGGTTAACACTGTACACTTACGCAATTCGTTACTACCACGTTACAAAATGATTGTTAGTCTCGAGTAGATTTAAAGTAGCTATGAATGCTTTTTGCAATCTATGACCACATTTGGACTTTGCCTACATTTCCCATATTGTTATATATGTCACTACCTTGACTGTTGTTCACGACTGTGCCGAAAGGCACTCTATTAATTACTAATTCTAGTAATTAGTGATTATCATAATTAGTAATTATTATTATTATTTAATAAACCGAACTAAGCTAAATTAAAGTAAATTCTTCCTTAGAGTGACTGCAAGTATTTTGTTTATTATAATTTTTTTGTTTTCGTCGTAGCACATCCAACTATTCATAATTCCGTCTTGGCGGCCTTGACGTCTTTTTCTGAAGAATTTGGAGTAAGAACTTGCGTTTATTTCATTTCTTTTCTTTATAACTATTTCTTTCCCTTATTATATTACATTTAATTCTCTTTTTTATATTATCTCTGTTGCAGATTATCTTTCCGATGGGGCTCAGCTTTATATTACCCCTATTTAGGATGCGAAATAGTCGTTTTTATGATTTTTCTCCGAGGATCAGGTACCATTGGTATTGGCGCTAATTTATTGTCAATACCATAAAATTTGCCATTCAATGTCTTTCTTCTTATTGGCATTTTCTTCCTAAAAAAGAAAATTTGAAAAAAGTTCTCTTCATAATTCAACTTTTATATAAGAAGCTCACTTGAAAGATTCTAGATAATCCGCATATGAGCGAATATAGACGTAGTTGTCGGGAGTATTATCAAGAAACTGATTCCACCTGCAGGCCAAATATTTATTTCCGCGCAACGATAAATATTTATTTAAATGATTAAATTGATCGGTAAATTTTGGAAAAATATAATAATCATAAGAACGATACGAGATTTTTGGCCTGATATTATCATCATTTTGATCCTTGTTTTTGGCCGTCTCGAACTTATCTGAATCACGCAGAGATTCCAGAACAATTTTCTGCGGTGGAGTTGAAAAAGGTTCGCAACTCATCGTTGAACAAGTGAAAAAATAAAAAAAAAATTTTTTTTTAAAACTCTTCCTATTACTTTGGAAAATATAAAACGAACGAAATAATATAATGTTTTCCCTTTGAAATTATTGACGAGCTCATGTCAAAAACGAAAACATTCGCCGGGTTCGCTTGAGATCAACTTCGTTCTACATCAAAATGGGAAGAATGGGTGTTAAATTTTAAGATATTTTATTCGTTTTCCAACACTTACTGCATGTGCTTTAGACTAATGTAAAGTATGTGTAACAGGGAGTAATTTGTGTTTTTTCAATTATTCAGTCAAAGTCAAATACGTTTGTGTAACGGGATAATATGTTGTAATAAATTTAGCCGAAAGGTCATAGGTCCAGGAATTATAACGGATAAATGAACGTGCCATTTTAAAGCTAGCTAGCATTGTACAAATAGCTACTTCGATAGTAATAGGAGGCTTCCAATTTTTATCGAACAAACCCTCCACAGACGGTTAACTCAAGAAATAAACGCGCACACGTTCTTATGAAGACAGACAGACTGCAGAAACTTTCTTACCAGACGTGCTAACGTTATGGATTGGTCTCTTCTACACCCTGTCCTATCTACGGTCTTCTTAGGTCCATAATTTTGTGCGAGAGACCCTGAAGTTGTGTCTTCTGATCATGCCTATTTAAAGTATTGTCTGCTTTTATTAACACCTTTTCGCCAAAAAAATTTTCGAAACGAAGAACATTAATTTCGAATTGTGACCTGCTTCGTGTAAAGTAAATTTTGGGAATTGCAAAGCCTTGATAAAGCCTCTCCTTCGTCTTATGAATTCCACTAATTTGATTACAAGATTTTTCTTATTAAAGGCGCAGACTTGCTCCAAACCGTACATAGTTAGGCCGAAAGAAAAGCAGAAGAGGAACAAAACAGCCATAAATACCAAGCGGCTTAATATAATTGGAAGCTTCTTTTTTCACTTTTTGTGAACAATGTTCGAGCGCGGCTTCATCTCGCAATCAAATATCGCATGTTAACTACCTGCAAATAATAGAATATACGACCCAATAAATATAGATACCCGTAGAGGTTTATAGAAGTGTATAGAACCAGGCTATATATCCCCGTTGTGTCATTAACTCTTTTTCTAACATAGTTTCTTTTAAGGCAATTTTCTTCTTTCAAAATTTTTATTCCAAGAAGCTGTGTCTCGACAAGGAAGGATAATAATGAAATATGGATAGTAACAGCTGACTTAACGGTAAGTCAGAGTAGGTAACGGTAAGTTACGCTTTTCAGCTTAGAAAATATTTTCAAGTCTCTAGACTAGTTATACCATTATACCATTAGTGCAAAGGTACAAATTTCAATCCTATATTACTCTTATCCGTTGCCCTTTACTTTAGTTTATTTTGTTTGCTTTTTTTGTTATTGTTTTACTTTCTGGTTGTGCAGGAACTATCCTTCGTCATATTCCCCTTACGAGGATCTGATAAAACTGGTATCGGAGCCAATTTGCTATCAACACCATAAAATTTGCCAGTTAATCTCATCCTTTTCGGTTCTGGTTTACTGCTACGAAATACAAAAAAAAAGAAGGAAATTTAATGCTTCATATTAATATTTTTGTCCTCCTTTCCTTTTACCCCTCTTGTTTTTTGATTTCGGTAAATAAGACAAGTCGTATGTATTTATCGGGTAAACGATTGAGAAATTTATCCCATCGACAAGCCCAATAATCGTTAGAGCGCAATGATAGAACCGCACTTAAGTGATCAAATTGACTGGTAAATTTTGGAAAAATTCTATAGTCCTCTGCGCAATAAGATATTTTCGGTTTTGGGTAATCAACCTTCGAATCATTTTCTTTCTTTGGCGTGGGTTGACTCGAGTTACGAAGAGATTTTATGTCGACGTTTTGTGGCACAAGAAGATTTGGTTCGCAAAACATTAAAAAAAAAAAAAAAATTAAGTAAAAAAATTATCAAATATAAATAAGTAAAAATTTTTTGAGAAATTCGAAATTTTTTTTTTTAATTCATTACAACAGCAAAAATACATTTGACTTTTCATTGACAAGGCAGAAGAGAGCGCAATTAATATAGACATACGATGTGCTAGTTATTAGGTCGCCGGCTGGCAAATTCGTTAGGTCTCCTTTTAAATATGTTTCCCAAAAAGTCCATATGAATGTACTCACGTGTAATTCCTTCTTTTTCTTCAAAAATTTAATTTATTAAACATTACACAAATTTTTAATATAATTTTCGTAAAACTAATTTTTTTATATTTTCTTTCGAAATTTTTAAATTTTTTAAAATTTTTTTTACCAATTTTGCACTTTGTCAAACTTCCTTGTGCACTTGCAAAATGACTTTGATTTTCCGCTAAAAGCCGTCAGCTGGTTTTTTCCTTTATATGATTTATACAAAAAAGTATGTGTGGAGAAGAAAGAAAGCATAGAGCTGGTTTCCCTAATTTGCAACTCTACGGTGAATGAGAAATTTCCTCGCCAAATTTGTTAATGTGGTAGAAATCCCCGCTTCGATGAACGAGAAATTTCTTCGCAAAATCTTTTAAATGAGAAATTAGTAATTTATACTAAAATTTGTAAAACTCCCTAATATTGATCTAGCAATAATAACCAAGAAATAATTACAAGCCTACACCAAGAAATAATTTCAATCAACCTACACCAAGAAATAATTTCAAGCCTACATCAAGAAAGAATTTCATTCAAGCCTACATCAAGAAATAATTTCCATTAAACCCACACCAAGAAATAATTTCAAGCCTACATCAAGAAATAATTTCCATTAAACCCACACCAAGAAATAATTTCAATTAGCCTACACCATGAAGCCAAGGGGCTAACTCTGATAAGATTGGTATTAACAAGGAAATTTATAAGTGGACTTAAAATATTTTGCAAGTTGAGCGAAAAGCTCCTTTTTTCTTTAAATTTTTATTTAAAACATGTTATAAAGCTACGTACACAAGTACGTAATTAATTTATGTTACACAAATGTTTCTAAAAACTATAGTATTATGTAAGAGAAAAACATTTATATTACAATTACAAAGCAAAACTGAACAAATCTTATGCTTTAAAAATAAAAAAGATAGAAGGAATAGGTAAACATATTTCGATATTTGAGGGAAACGAAAAAAAATAAAATCGGTATTTCAAGGAGAGCAAACTTAGAACAGATGATCCGAGAGGACCTATCTCTTAACTATTTCGTAAAATTCAATTAATTGTAAATTTTGAAATCAAATATTTAAAAATTCAATATTTTCTCAAAAATTGATTATTTTTGCAATTCTGCCATGCTTGCCTCGAACAGTGCTGTGTTAATTTTATGTTTCAGAGAAATTAAAATTTCTTGTGTTTTAAGACCACGCATTTCATTAGCCACATATTCACCATATGTAGAAAATTCGTCACGTACCGCCGATGAAAGTAAATGACTGGACGTCAGATTGCTACGGACTTGAATTTTAGAGGAATGTGGTGATGGTGGACTCGATGTTGTAGTATTAAGTAAAGTTAGATTACCGGTCGTTTGAGCAGGACTAGTTGCATCAGCAAGTATGGTGGCCGTGTGATGGCCGCTACTACTGGCGTCGTAGTAGATGCGCTTTGCTGCAGTAGGTGCATTAGGCGATATAGTATGAATATGAGGCTGTTGTTGATGGTGATGGTGATGATGATGATGGCTTTGAGCATGATTTGACTGCGGATTGTTATCATAATATTCCGCATTATCATGCACGGTATCGCGTCGTTGAATTTTAATGATACGCGTCGGTATAGGGTGAACAGTAGTACCAGAGGAACTATGAGCCGTCATCACGGTTGATACACCCATGGTAGATGTGGTAGATCCAACTGCGCTTGCGCCTTGGTAGGTAATCTCTTCATCTCCTGATGTGTGTAAATTAATTGTATCCATGTTCTCGTCGACATCCTGTATATGATTTACCTCTTGTTGATCACCCTCTACACTGCTTATTTGCAATTCACCGGCACCACTATATTCATGCTGATGATGCTCCAGAGGCACAGTAATTTCTTTTAAAGTCATTTTCGGCTTTGAATCCTCGATTTCTTCTACATCCTTAGTTGTCTCTTCAATAAGTTTTTCTAATTCGTGCGTTCGACTATTAGCTGTGGAACAACCATTTTTGGCGGTAACTGTTTGTAATGTTATAAACTCCTCATTGTCGTTGTTTGAACCGTTGCCCCCCGTGCCGCTACCAACACTAGCGTCATGCGATAACGATTCCCTTATTATATACTTGGTAGTCACAGTACCATCCTCTGTAATTTCGCTCTTGATGCGTCCCTTATTTGATCTACATGCTTTAGGTGAACTAAGAAATTGCAAATACTTGAAACCGAACCATTTTGAATGATAAGGCTTTATAATTTTCATACGATTTATCTCACGATGATATTGCGTCCGTAAAGTATGAAATTTCTTTTCAATTTCTGAAATCGCTATATTACCGCCAAGACTCTCGCTTACCTCCATTAACAATTTATTTTTAAATTCCTTTTTGCGATAATCATCATGTGTCATATCCCATAGACCGCGTCTTTTCCGATATTCCTGTATTAGTGCTAATGTTTTCTCTCTGGACCATTCCATATTCGAAATTGCAAAATTTTTATAAATTTCAAATAGGTGTTTATTTATTTTTTACAATTGCAATTAAGTTCAACAATGTTGCGTGTCTTTATATGATGACGTTTGTTGATCAATTTTTCGATCTTTTTCTTTGCTTTCTTTCTCAAACTTTTTTTTAACTTTCTATTTTTGTGTACATTTTTATTACGTCTTACTTGATAGTTTTTTAATTCGAATGTTATAGTTTTAATAATTTTAATTTAATGAAATAAATAAAATTTTTTTCTGTATACATGAATTAATGTTGGTGAGCGCTATGTCGGTGTTGCCACTTGCAGTCGATTAAACATGTATGTATACATATGTAATGTTGGGATTCGTTTCATGTATAGAGCAGGGCTGGCAATTATTTTATTTATTTTATAGTGCGTTTACACTCATACATTGATTTCATTCATTTTGTCGAATCATGTCACTTCAAATTTCGTTAACTCTGACATTGCATTCAACTCACTGAATAAATAAATAATTTTGATCCTTTATCCACATATGACCATTCGACTACAGGTATAAAAATGAAATGAAAGTAAGAAGGAAAAATATAATTTATTAAGAAGATTACAATGAAACAATTTGGACGAAATTTGCAATGTGTTTCCTTATTTCTTACGTCTTTCTGCACTTCCATTTTGATATTGGTTATTAATTTATTAATTTGTGGAGGATTTGAGTAATACATGTGTATGGCATTAGCTAGGTTCCATTTTCGAGTTTCGACTTTTTTTGCTTAACGTTTGCGCAATAAGTACGAGAAACGCTCTCCCATTCTGTAATCTGTATGATTTGAACTTGATTTCACCGAAATTGAGATTTTCTTTTATTTTCAATTGATATTTTTCATATGACGAAATTGAGAATTTGGTTGCTTAATATTAGGTGAAATTATGAAAAAATGCGTGCAATCAATGAAATCATTGTCAGTGTGAGTCACTAATGATGCTAAAGTTCTTAAACAACGTTTATGTTTGCTTTTTGCATCCGTAATTTTGTAATAAATATATTTTTTGAGTACCCGATAGCTTTCATTCTTTTTCTTTTTTCCTTTTAGTTTAGAGCAGGCATGAGCATGCGGCCCGCGATGTCGCTGAATGCGCGCCACCGCGTTTAAAATTTCAAACAATTCAATTTCCAAATGGATTGTATCTGCGTTCAATTTTTAAAAGGAAGGAAAATTGATGCAGATTGTCAAACTTTTATTAATAGTTGGTTATTGTTGTTGCTCTCATAAGATATGATGTGAAGATTAAGATTGGTCCGTTAATGAGAAAAGTTCTCCACCATTGGTTTAGACTTAAATATCGGGTTTCAAATTTTTTCTTTATACATTTCAAGATACGTGTATATATATATTTTAATGTCTGTATTGGGTGATGAAAGCCACATCCACTATCCTAAAATTATAAGCATGTACCAAAAAAAATGTTATGTAATAGGTGCGTGCATGTATTTTGATCAGCGATATCTGTTGTTGAAAATGATAAAGTAATGCGAAGTATAAATGCACACTACGGTTAAATTCGATGGTTTTGACCTTTCTCTACATAAAATAATATGTGTCCATTTAGTATTATTGACTTATTCAGTGTATATAGACGTTAATCATGGAACACTCAAAATTTCCTTTTCCATATACATTACTTTTGTTAGTTGATTCGAAGAAGTCTGTCACATCGACAAAGAAAGGCCTGGAGGGCCAAAAACGTTCGAAGGCAATGAGTGGTAAGATTTATTTGACGAAAATCCAGCTTAAACTCTAAAAGAACTTCTACATGTTTGCATGCGATGGAAACGATCCAGAAGGAAGGAAAATTACTACTATATGAATTGGCTGAAAATGCCATTTCGAACCATTTCAACATCGCGGAATCGAATGAAACGGTTACGGTAGATGTCTATCGACGTCATTTGAACAAATTGAGCGATGCATTTTTGCACAAAGACCAGCAATAATGCTTAACAAATACAAAGTCATCCAAGAGTTGTTAAAAATACACTCTTGCATCCTGAATGGGAAGCTCTGCCGCACCCAGCGTACTCACCGGGTATATCGCCTTCTGACTACCACGTTTTCAAATTGGCCCAGCATGGCTTGACTGGCACGCGGTTTAGAAATGCTAAAGAAGTTTAAGAATGGGTCGATGCTTGGATCGCTGCCAAAATAATATCATTCTTTCCATTCGGTAATGCCACGTTGTCAGAATGATGAGAAAATATTGTGGAAAATGATGGAAAATATTTTGATTAATATATAGTGTACCACTTTTTCTCAATAAACGCCTTTTTAAATGAACAAATGATTGAAATGCTTGCATACATTATGTATATGTATATGCATGTATATATTATTATATATCTTTTAGACTAAGAAAATAATTTCTTGGATTGAAATGAAAACATGGAAATGGGGCATTAGCAACACAGGCTGTCGGCTCTATTTTGGAAAAGAAAATTAAATATTGAGTTTAATAGTTTTAACAAAGTAATTTATTAAATTGACATTGAGTTCTGCTGATTTCAGGCTATCCATAGGATTAGTTGTTCTGAATGCGACTTTTTCATAAAGGAAAAGGTTAGGTAGTCACAAAGAATGTGCTTTATTGTAAGAATTCTTCCTCAATGGCAGATTGGAGAAGAATTCTCTCTTTAAATCCATTGGTGTGTTACAATTGCATTCCTTTTGATCTGGAATTTGTCAGTGTTGGCTGGAAATAATGGTGGAGCTAGGTGAGAGTTAACAGAATAGTAGTGCTGAGTGTACATTTGCTTCCATTATTTTCTTTTTAACTTTGCTTCTACTTTTAAATTTCTGAGGGTCCAACTTTTTCATGATATCGTTCACAACTAGAGGAGCAGCAGCAGCAGCGGAGCCCGATCAGCTTGCTGATTTCCCAATAAACCAATATGACTACACATCCAAATCATATTAATTCTATCATCGCATATTATGATGGCATTCCTTAATTTGATAATGGTACTATAGATCAATGTCGGGGGACTCCGAAGAGATCTTACTACAAACAGGCTGTCATTGTCTCTGATAGTCAATGAAGTTCATAGTTTGAAGGATAGCCATTCGCTTCGGTTGTGAAGTATGTGATTCACTAAAGCATATCCTGAACCATCTACCACGGCATAGGCAGGTGGCAGGTCGTCAGATTTAGAGGCGTCTGTATATAGGAGATGCCAACCAACATTTCCCCGTATATTTTAGTTTTTTCTTCAATTAGACTCCTGAAGACGTAATTTGGAGTATCCTTCTTTTTGTTCGTTGAGAGTGAAATGGCACAAGAGTAGCCTTTCAAAACCCACAGAGTCTTAAGTTCAAATTACAGGAAAAATGTTACGGGAATGTTCAGTTCCTTTGCAAGATACAAACTGTAGTTGTTTGCGGATGGTGACCTTTTAATTTTCTTTGCAATAAAGGCCTTTTTCACATCTTCGCCGCGAATGGATCTGTTTAAGTTAAGACGCTGGTGAATTATTTTAGCTTTTAATTCATAAAGTCTATGTTCTAAAGCTGGGAACTGGGATTTGTAATATGTAAAATATAATCTCTAAGGATTTTTGTGAACATTGGATAAATGCTGTCCACTTCACGAGGATTCATAAATGCCATAATTGACATAAAAGGATTTTGCGCACGATGTAATGTTTATTATTGTTATTATCCTGAATGTATTGATTTTTGTTGTGAGCAAAAGATCTTCCATTTCAAACGAATTTGAAGACAAAACGAAAATAGTTTCGTGTAAATTATTTCATTTTGCATTAATTAATTTTCTTTTCAATTTTTCTTGTGGAATAATCGTTGCATGTAATCCATCGGTTTAACGAAAAAAGCTATTGAATGCTTATTGATTCGTATTTCAATTGTATTATCGAGTTTGTGACACAGTGCAGCATGAAGCGTCAAAATGTCAGGACGCTTTCATTGGTGGTCTGTACATTTACTTATCTTCTGATTGGTGCTGCGGTATTTGATAGTTTAGAATCTGAATTTGAAGCGAAACGTTATGATTTCTTGCAAACATTAAAAAAGAATTTTATTAAAAAATATAATGTTTCGAGTGAAGATTTTCGTATGATGGAAATTGTTATAATTGAAAATAAGCCTCACAAAGCCGGTCCACAATGGAAATTTGCCGGCGCATTTTATTTTGCCACCGTCGTATTAGCCATGATCGGTTACGGTCATTCTACACCGGTTACTATTGGCGGCAAAGCGTTCTGTATGGCCTACGCAATGGTAAAAATAATTTGAATATGATTTCTTTAATAGATTGCAAAACAAAAAAAATTATTTGTCTTATCATTATGCATCCAGAAAAGAAGCGATTTTCCGTGAAAACCTATTTTAACGACTTTTGATAGATTTGATTATATATACGCTCTAGAACGAATAAATAAATTATAGGACCATTGGCTCATCTTTATATATATATATTCACTGCTCCTTTAAGGAGTTTAAAGTAGGCAGACGCGATCCATCTTACAGTTTCGTGAAACAAGCTTAAATCGATGATGCTTTTTTATGTTCATTGTCGGAATTTTCGAAATATTTCGACGAAATTTACAACGCTGTCATGTTTTGGCCAAAAATGCCTTGAGATTGAACTTGGATTGAAACATTTTTAGAATCAGTCTTCTGTCAAATATTTTCCAATCATTTTGGCATTCTATGTGAAGAAAACAAATTTAGATCGCTTAGTGTATATTAGAATAACTACGATTCCCTAATTTCGTGGTCAATTGATTGATTTTATTCAACCATTTCTCTCCATCCATACTCATATTAATTTTCTTCGGCGAAACTCATTTTTTTTAAAAGTTTGGCAGCATCACATAAGAGCTTGGCAGCCTCTACATGCATAGTCGAACATATATTTATATGCGGACATATATTTCCTATAATAAGAATTTATTGACTCTTGCTCTTATTTCAATACAAGAGTGTATCCAAAAACACTGGCCAACATCTTCTCATTATTTTAATGAAATCGTTTGTCATTTTAAAGATGTTTATAAAAAATGGGAGATCCCGAAGCCGTGCTATAAATCGATCACAGTGCAATCGTGTTAGAAGTGAACAAGTCGAGCATCACTTTGATTGCATCTTCCGTTTACCTCTAGACCACTCGCATTTCATCTGCCTTCAAACAAAAATTTCCCACACAACCAAACACATTCTTAAGTCATGTATATCTGTAGAAAAAACCTGCTCTATTATTATGTAGCGTTATTATTATAAAGTGGAGAATAGGGGAACAGATAAAAGTCAAAGTGGATCCATTATCCGGAATATTTTCTCGATAGGGATTCTGCCACTGTCAGAATTAGTTTCACCCTTTTATAAGCCGAAATTAAAGTCGCAATCATTCCTTTTGCCCAAAGACTTGAATTTTCCAAAAATCGTAAGGAGTAATGATGTGTGTGTTTGCAAAATACTTGAAATCATTTGTCTTTAATTAATTTTATTTCTATTTTTAGGTAGGCATTCCTCTTGGTTTAGTGATGTTTCAATCGATTGGTGAACGTTTAAATAAATTTGCTTCCGTTATTATACGAAGAGCAAAACGTTATTTGCAATGCGCGCATACCGAGGCCACCGAAATGAACTTAATGCTGGCCACTGGCATGTTATCTTCGATTATTATAACAACTGGTGCAGCAGTATTTTCACGCTACGAAGGCTGGAGTTATTTCGATAGCTTTTATTATTGTTTCGTTACCTTAACCACTATTGGTTTTGGTGACTATGTCGCTTTACAAAACGATCAGGCTTTAACCAATAAACCAGGCTATGTGGCATTAAGTTTAGTTTTTATATTATTTGGATTGGCAGTAGTGGCAGCCAGTATTAATTTATTGGTTTTACGTTTTATGACAATGTAAGTAAGCATTGAATCGATAACAAATTTCGAAAAATATTTCATTGCTTTTATCGACGATTTTTAGGCAAGCAGAGGATGCTAAGCGTGATGAACAGGATGCTCAAAATTTGGCTGCGGCCAATCAGCCGGTTACTTTCGATACCGAACATTCAACTTCATATAATATGCAGGGTAAACTATTAAGCAATTCGAATTATACGAACGAATTCGATGAGACTGCATCGATTTGTTCGTGCACTTGCTTGGGCGGTACACGTTGCATGAATCACGAGCCATTTGCTGATCCCGACTTTCGTCCTACCGATATTATTGCTAGCAATCTAAGTTTGAAAAGGGCTTCAGTTTGATGTCACTCATTGCCCGAGATGGCAGATTGTGACTGTAATCATTTGTCGTCGTCTCGTTGCTGTTTGAATTGTTGTGTCAAAGATGTATCCAAGTCTTCTGAATGTTTTAGCTACAAAGTCTTAAAATATACTTCCGATAGCCCCTATAGTACTCCGTAATGCATAATTTATACTCTTATTGCATCAATTATTGTTCAATATTGAAAAACTTACTTTTTTATGGGTGTGTTTTTAATCTCTCTTATATACTAATATATATATATATATATATATACACATTAATACAATTTGTCAAGTCATTTACAAGTTCCTGTTCTTCTTATGCAATTTTTTTGTAAAGCAAATCATTTCTAGAACATGTTTCTTGTAGAGAGTGTAGACTTTTCGCCACGTAAGTAATAATATAATGATGTTATATAATATAACAATAATAATAATAATATTTGGAAAGTGTTTTCCTTTAACACCCTTTCATATTTGGTATATTATGTGAAATGGTATGTTCACATGACTTTAGTGAACCCCATAAAGCAGTATTAGTTACAAGCATATTTATTTGGTGTGCGATAAGGCAGTGAAGAGAGGCTCGTTCTTCTTAATAGTTTGGGATTCTAAATAAGTGGAAGAAACTTCGATCGTATGAGACTGGTTTTTAAATATTTTGACCTAATACGCGTAATAATTCTTCCACACATTCAATTTATTCCTTAATATTCGCAGATTCAAATCTCAAGTGCTGTGGAGTTTACTTTGATCGTAGTTGCAGGAATAACGCTCCCCGTTTGGAAATCCAACCACTAAATTAAGGTCGTCACCTTCTTATCGTTTTCTCGTTTCTCACTTCTTTTATAGAAGACAACATCTCCGGAGTGATATCTTCCCGACCACTCCCCTTATATAAAAAAATTCTCATCATATGGTTTTCACATGGCTTTGTATGTCAATAATATTTGCTGTTGTATGGCCAAGATAAACCAAGATTTGCATTGAAGTCCTGTAGGGTATTTAAAAGCTGCTTTTCTTGTTTATAATATACATAAGTAAGTCAATGTTTGCTTAAAATTCCAAAGTTCAGATTTCCCAAAATATTCTGCACTTTCATGTATTTTAGTTTTTAGAAATTTTGGATGAGCCGCGCGTAGTTTCAATCGCGATCACATTGGTGTAAATTAAGACTATACTTTTCAAAGAAGAGTTAGGTGGAAGGAAAAATAAAATGATCTGACAAAATTGTTTCTCCGAGCTCCAACAATGAAACGACAAGACTACAATTCGTACGCTGCATTTCCCATCTTATGCAACGGCATTAGTTGCAATTGCGCTGAGGCTAAGCCTTTCAAGAATGAACAATAAATTGGGAAATCTACATGGAGCAACTATAAGTGCGTTGCATGCGATGCCACGAATTTATTGATTATTTGCAATTTCCCTTTGACCACTTTTCCGCTCATTTTTTGACAGATTTTTGATTTTAAATAAATAGCATGTGTGATTAAATAAATAGCGCGGGTCCATGGAAGCACCGAATAAAGTTGCAAAACCGGCGAAAGGGTTGAGTTATTGGAAAAGTATTACGCTGATAAAGGTTCCATTCAATATTCGCATGAGTAGACGAGTAGATGCAAATCGCGATTACTACGTCAATATTCAAAGCTTCAAGTCTTACTACAGTAATAGAGCTTTCTTTAGTGTAATTAGTACTTAGTCGGAAAAGCATAATACTCACCGATTCAACACACACACATACATACTCTAGGATGTGCCACGCTCCTATCCCTTTCCCTTTCCATTTCCCTTTCCTTGCTTCCTTTCAACTGTCATAGGCGACATCCCCTAAGTGGTTAATCATATTAAAAACAAAAAATTGCATGCATATATACGAATCTATTTAGATCCATGCAAATATGTATTTAGGTATATGTGCTTGTTGAACAAAATCGCACTATCTGCAACAAAAACACTTTTATAATTTTCCTTTAAAGTATCGCAGCCACTTTATGCAAAAAAATTCAATTAAAAAAAATGTATCGAAAATTTTTTATATTCATTTCAAAGATCTTTCAATCTTCAGGCAAGCAGGGCGCTTTTTTTTTTTTAATCTTTTGGATTTTTTTATTAAAAAAAAATTTCGCATATATTAAACGAATTGGATACTAAAAGTAAAACGGGAAAAAAGTAAAAATCCTAAAGAAGTGACTCAAATACTAGGATCGTTTCGGGTGCATCTGATTTCAAAATCTTAACCACCTTTATAATTGAAAGACGAGAAGGAGAGGGAACAGAAAATGCGTGAAATTGTACATCTGCAAGCTGGTCAATGCGCTAATCAAATTGGCGGTAAATTTTGGGAGGTTATATCTGATGAGCATTCCATAGATTGCACTGAGTCATACTATGGCGACAGTGATTTGCAGTTGGAACGCATTAATGTTTACTACAATGAGACTAAAGGCGGTAAATACGTACCTCGAGCTGTACTTATAGATCTAGAGCCAGGCACCATGGATTCGGTGCGTTCAAGCTCTTTTGGCCAAGTTTTCAGACCCGATAACTTTGTATTCGGGCAATCGGGAGCAGGTAATAATTGGGCCAAAGGACATTACACAGAGGGAGCAAAATTAGTAGAGTCAGTTCTTGACGTGGTTCGCAAGGAAGCAGAAGGATGCGATTGTTTACAGGTAACCGTAACTTTGTTACTACATATGCTTTTCTATTAAAAAACCGTGCGAGGACATGTTTCTATTGTGGACTTGGGAAATTTCTTTTCAGGGCTTCCAAATAACACATTCTTTGGGCGGTGGTACAGGTTCTGGTATGGGAACTTTGCTATTATCAAAAATCCGTGAAGAATATCCAGATCGCATTATTAGCTCTTTCTCCGTAGTACCTTCACCCAAAGTATCTGATACAGTAGTAGAACCTTATAACGCCACATTAAGTGTTTGTCAACTCATGGAAAACACGGATGAGACTTATTGTATTGATAACGAGGCTCTATATGATATTTGCTTTAGAACCTTAAAACTGACTACGCCTACCTATGGTGATTTAAACCATTTAGTGTCGGCCACTATGTCTGATGTAACTACGAGTTTACGCTTTCCCGGTCAGCTGAACGCGGTTTTACGCAAATTGGCCGTTAATATGGTCCCATTCCCACGATTGCATTTCTTCATACCTGGTTTTGCTCCGCTTACCTCACGAGGTTCACAGCAATATCGTGCTCTAACTGTACCCGAACTTACACAACAAATGTTTGATGCGAAAAACATGATGGCGGCTTGTGATCCTAGGCATGGCCGCTATCTTACCGTGGCAGCTATATTTCGTGGTCGCATGTCCATGAAAGAAGTGGACGAGCAAATGTTAAACACACAAAATAAAAACAGTAGTTTTTTCGTAGAGTGGATCCCGAGCAACTGTAAAACGGCCGTATGCGACATACCCCCGCGTGGTCTGAAAATGCCTGCAACATTTATAGGCAATTCTACTGCTATTCAAGAATTGTTTAAACGTGTCTCTGAACAATTTACAGCCATGTTCAGACGAAAAGCTTTCTTACATTGGTATACTGGCGAGGGCATGGATGAAGTTGAATTCACCGAATCTGAAAGCAGTATGAACGATTTGGTCTCGGAATATCAACAATATCAGGACGCCACTGCCGATGAAGAGGGCGAATTCGATGAGGATGAAGAGGCTATACATCAACCAGTTTACATTTGTCTCTTAGCTTTTTTGGCTCTACATGCATCAAAATCGAAATTTGCTTGGTGTGGGTTCCTTCTCTTCGTCGTATTTTGTATTGCAGTGTATATGCATTAAAAGGTGCGCGTATTCCATTTATTCAAAATTTGAATGTCAAAACAAGTCGTCCCATTGCCCATACCGGTAATCGGACTGGTTGAACAGCATTCGAAATCAATCATTTTAACAATCGAAATTTAATAGAGAAAGAAAATTATTCTCATGGACAGTGAAGAATCCAAAAATTGACATGGGGCAGGATGTTGGACCTCTCCACATTCAAAATGTTAGTAATTATGTGTTTTCTAATTTTGATTGTACCGTTCACGGCAGACGTGAATCAAATAAACTATTTTTACATGAAATTAATCTGATTGATTAACTGATAAATAGTATCATGGGTAAGGCCCTGTACTCTAGAATAATTATCTACTGTTGTGTGTGTACTCGAAAAGTTCTTTCAATTTTCTAGCCTTTCAGAAGTAATTAATTTATTGGGGAATTCCTCCTCGAGCAGACTACCTATGAAGATTTTGTGGAGAACATAGTAAATATGATTAGTGAATGCATTAAAAATCATTTTTCCAAATTTTTTCGATTTCCAACTTTGCTTCCGCCAGTGGACATATATATCCGAAGCATTAAAATTTATGTTGCTTTTCATCTTTTTTGCTGGTCTATTGTCAGGGGCCAGGTATATTAAATAGCACTCGGCGCGATGTGATCGAAAAAATTTTCTTTTTAGCTGGTAAAACAGTTTATATGCAGCAGCGTATTTCTTTATTAGCAGCGCAAGAACCGATTTTATATCGTAAAGCAAAAGTAAGCAAATCGTCGAACAAGTTCACGTTGTTTTTAGAGGAATAAGAAAGCTCGAATTCAAATATGAATTCTGGATAAAACGCAGAAATCAATATGCCCTTCGAAGTCGGTCGTGAGTCGATCGTGGCTCAATTTTCGCGGAAAGAATGGTCGAGCGTTCGATTTGCAAACAGACTTTGTTCAAGAATCAAGATTATACTCACATGTTCAAAATTCGTTACACGACATTGTGTGAATAATTTTTGGACTAACGCGATCGAGAATCGACCGCTTGGTTCTTAATTTCCCGTCGAATGGTTTAATGCGTTTGCAATTTAAAATATATCCTCTCATAAGACGCGAATCTCCCATTAGTGTGCACGGCGATTTTCGCTTATCAGTTTCTCTGAAATGATAGCCAGTCTTTGACGATTCTTTCTTCTCTTCTCTCAGTTTATTCACCAGTTAGTTACAGTCATAGTTTAGTCCATTAATATTGCGGATAGTCCAGCAATATAGCGGGTGAGACTTGAAATTCAACTTATGCTTGAATCTCTCGATAATATTGCTCTGTAAATTATTGCTCCAAAGCAACTCTTCTTCGTTCGTCAGTCTTTTTTTATTAATTAATTTCATTAATCGAATAAAGTGTCTTGATTTGTAGTGTTGTGGAAAATGCTAAGAGACCGCTTCATTTATTCGACTTTCAAATAGAACTGTAAAATATCTTCAATATTTGCAATATCTGCCTTATCTGCACATTAAACGATGCTCAACTTTAGCGAAGATTCTAGCCATGGAGGTCCTACATATCCCTTAATACACCCAACTAGGCAACAAGACAAGATTCTAGCCATGGAGGTCCTACATATCTCTTAATACACCCAACTAGGCAACAAGACAAGGCTTGGTTTTCATTAGTTATATGCTCTTTTCATTTTTCCACATCCCTTTCTACTTATGACAATAGCAGGAAACTAAAAGATTAAAGGAGAAGAAAAGATACTTGAAATTGGAAGATGTAAGACTACGAAGAAAAGTTCTCCACCCCACACAAAAATAATTTAAGCAAAAAAAAAGAAAAGATTACGAATTTCATTGCGTGTTGCTTTTAGAAAAAAAAAAAAAAAAAAATTCTACTCACTCCATTAAATATCGCCTGAATCAAGTTTTCAATTTACTTGTGGCAGGCACATCATAGAAATAAAAATCTTCGAAGCGCTCGTTATTTGTAGAATTTTTATTAAATTAGTTTTACAAACACTGCGTAATGGAAACGTGCTTGCTGCTTTAATTATTTGTTTATTAATGTTCTTTATTTTTTTATCCTGTTAAATGCATATATTTAAAAATTAATTTAATTATTTTCCAACTTGTGTGCCCTTGTAAGCCGAAAATTATTCTAAGAGATGTTCACGTGTATGTGTGTTTGAATTGAATTTCAGCACTAATTCTTCAAAATCTATTTTATATAGATATATAAAAATATAAAGGGAGGATGCATCTGATCTTAGGTCCATCATTTTTACGGGAAATAACAAAGTTTCTTTAGCTCGAGATAATTACGATTACGATAAGAAATTTAAAAAAAAAATTAAATTTTAAATCAAGTGCTTGCTCATTGCTTGCATAAGTAGATTACAATTAGTTGATAAATATTAATGAAGAAAGTATTTCCAACTCTGCCATAATTAAATTTCTTCTTTTTTTTTTTTAATCTAAGAAATAGTTTCAATACTTGCAACTGATCGTAAGATCAGTACCGGTGTAGCTCAAAGCAAGGAGGAATTATGTAAAGTATTAAAAGAGTTTATTTTATTAAATAACAACATGTAAGAATGCTATAGTCGGCCAAAGCCGACCATTTAATACCTTATACCGCTTCGCTTCTTAATAGCAAAAGGAAAATTATACGTTATTTTTATCTAAACGCGACGTGGTCCAATTTACATGTCAGAGATTTTACAGTTGCTTCCGTTGTAACAAACCACGAATTAAGCTTTGCCGCTCTAGACGGGCCTGCTTGCTTTCATGAGACTCTTATAGGTGTTCTCTAAAGAACAGATCTATGTGATGCTTTTGGTTGATTTCCTAATATTCATAAAATAATAAAAAATAGGCCTTTTCAGCATATACAGCCTCACCTTTTTTTATTATGGGTCGGGGCCTAAAAAATAGAGCGACATGACGCAAATTTGGTAAAACTAATATTTATGACAAATTATTATTATCAACGAATTTTCATCAGGCAGTATTAGTAATTGAGTCTTTTTATCATTCGGAAGATTCAGTTTCTGTGGGAACGATTTAATGGCGAGGACATACAAAAAATTGCTCTTCACGCCAATTTAGAATGCCGAAATACACGATTTTTGACGGGAAACTCTAAAGTTACACTATTTTTTATGCGGCGTGTTCGGAAAAGTATTTCGATCCGAATCGTTTTCAATAGCTTTCATCTTTGGGCCAAGATTCGCCTATCAGTCTACCAAATTTGCTTTAAATTTCTCGAAAATTGCCACCTATAGGTTGAATACAAAAATACTTGGATATACATAAGACGGACAGACAGACAAGCTTAGATCGATTCAGTAAATGATTCTGCGTCGGACGGTATAATAAATGGTGGGCCTGTAGGGTATAAACATCGAATTTCTCTATAAAGTAAGAAGAATGATCAGTAAATCTGTAGTGAAAATTGTTTCAGCTGTGGATATCGAAGATTTCAACGCGAAACCTCAAGTTGATGATGGTTAATACATATCGTCCAGCCTTCGCTTTAGCTAACCTTTCGAATAAAGTTTTAGGATTTTGTGTCAATCACCATAATAATATATCATATAGAAATTTTTTGATGAGATTAATACACAATGCGGTTGCACATCAAGTGTCAAGTTTTATACTTATTGCGTGGATATTTTGAATGTCCTAAAAGGGGAAGAGGCATTAATATAATTCAGCTTTCGGCGGTGAATAGTTTAGGCTTGCTAAATATGCTTTTCCTAATCCTTGGCGAACTTGAATTCAACAACAATAACCAGGCGGCCGAACTGAGTCAAGAAACAAGAATTTTTTACCGGTGTGTATTTCGTATATCTGGGCCATGGTTACTCTTTATAATCAATCAACGTTTAAATCTACAGAGAACTTTAGATCGATATCTACCAGTAATGCTATGAACGACCAATTTTTTTAGTTTTCTTGTCCTTAAATCGTGAATTAGTTTATGCTTCAAAAACGCATTTACAAATTAACTAAATACGATTCCTACCTATGTGGCTTTTTTGCAGGCGGTTTATAAAAATTTGGGGTAACTATAATTAACCCGGAATGCGAATAAGTAATGAAAATTTTTAAACTGGACAATATATTTGTTCCAATGTCAAAAAACGTAGAATAATTGCACTCTGAAGGCACGCGACTCGTCATTTTCATTGTCAGGACATCTATTTTTCGTAAAAATTTGAAGGCGCATGTCCTGATCTTGATTGGTGTTAAAAAAAATATTCGTTACCGATGGCTTGATTAATGTCACAATAAGAAGGGACCTGCATTTGGTGAAGTAAGCAAGAAGAATTCGTACGTGAAATTCAATTACAACGACAAAAATGAAGCCGTTGGCAGGCAGCTCGGCCAACTTTTCGTGGTTTGTGTCTATATATATTTTTTATGAATAAACGCTGATCGAAAACGCATGCGTTTAGTGGGTCCTCTCCGCTTTAAGACTTTAGTCCTGCAATTGTAAAAATGTAGCGTAGTTCAAAATTGTAAAAATTCTAATTTTTTTTTTTGAAATATCAAATGAGTGCCTAAAGATTGTAGCCACATAATTATGCACGAGCCTTGCGCTCCCACCAAAAACAAAAAAAAGAATGCAATGTTCAGTAGCGTTTCACTTAAATTTAAATGATGAGGAAATGCGAGGCGGATACGTTATTGCTTTAGCACCGACTTTCTTGTAGTAATATCTTTCGGCAAAACGGAATCAATTGCAAACGTAATTTATATGTCATTATTAGCTTCAAATGTGTAGTCGCTAATGCACGTAATCATCATCACAGTATTGCTAATTAATGCCCTTAATTCCTAGCGTCTGGCGTGTGTATGCGCGTGTTGCGTGTATGTTTTATGTTTGTATGTGCGTAAATATGTTTACATTTTTTTCGTATATTTAACAGGCACAACCACCCTCAGGATCTTTAGTTTCATTTTGAGCACCCAATTGTATATCTTGTATGTCCTCGGCGGGCTTATTTTCTGTAAATGAATCCATGCCAGGCAGCGCTGAAGCAACGCGACGAAATAGTTGCTTCACATTGTAACCCGACTTGGCGCTAGTTTCAATAAACATGACATTCAATTCTTTCGCTTTACGTTCACCTTCCTCAGTTGATACTAAACGTTTATCAGCCAAATCTGTTTTATTACCAACCAACATAATAATGACATCACTACCGCGTTCCGTACGCACATCATCAATCCACCTTGAGGTTTGCAGGAACGAATTAACATTAGTTATATCATAAACAACTACGGCAACCGTTGAATCGCGTATATAAGATGGTATAAGTGAACGAAAACGCTCTTGACCGGCAGTATCCCATAATTGCAGTCGCACTGTACGATCTTCCAGATACATCGTTTTAGATAGAAAATCAATACCTATAGTCGCCTGATAGGTATTATCAAAGCTATCGTACATAAAGCGAGTAATAAGCGATGTTTTGCCAACACTTTGCTCCCCTAAAAAAACTAATTTAAATTTACGCAAAGGATTTCCAAAATCGCCAGATGACATGATTTCTCTCAAGGCAATAATGATAAAGGCGTTTTAGGCGTATGCACAAATGATGTTTTTTAAGTGTGATTTACTAGTCAGAGATATATTCACAATTATACTACTCCCACAATTTATTTTTCGTTGATGTTGTGAACTTTTTTTCACTCTGAACGTTATTTAAATTTGTTTTTTTTTCTTTTGTTAATATATTGTTTTATTTTATTCGTAATGCAATGAACTCTTGTACGGCTAGTCTATGATGATTAATAATGATGATTGGAAAAAGAGAAAGAGAAAAAAGTGAATGGAGAAAAACGCCTATGGCAACGTTATGCTACTGGCTCTGTGTCTGGTAACACTTGCAGCTAAAGCTAACAATATTTTTTTTTCTCTTTAATAATAATTTTTTAAATATTTCAATTAAACAAAACTACTTCAATTGATTTTAAAAAAATTTACTTTATTATAAAAGAGCGTAGCAAAGATTTATAACTAACATGAAACGATTATGCGCAATAACGCGAACGATAAGAAAAGAACTAGAATCAAGTAAACCGAAATGATGGCCCAATAGCAGTGTACCCGGAAGAAAAATGATCCATTTTTGGTTTGAAATTTTTAGCATCGATCAATTCACCAATATAGACATGATTTCCCCTTGGAGTCCTTTTCAACAACTTAGAAAATATGCAATCTCTGGATATTATATAGTCGTTGAGCAGACTATTTTCACATAGTTTGTAGGTAAGATAGGATTAAAAAATATTGAAAGAAAGAAAAGTTGAAAATTTAAGTGACTTACAAATCAATTTCCTTACGGCCCCTTGGTATCCAGTGCCTCAATACGTATTTATAATAGGAATCCACCGCGATATAACATATTATAGCATTCAAGATAACAATATCGCCCAGACCGTCTATTGTTAAAAAATGTTTTGTGCGAATTTTAAAGCAATTTTTTGGAAAATTGTGCGTAATATTTTTCTAATATATTAAGAATATATTGAGAATATATCAGAACATAGCTTGTTCCTTAAAAATAATAATGAACATATGAATGATTAATAGAGAACAGGATCGAAATCTAGTTGCTCGCGAGAAGCATCATCTACCAAAATATTAAATTCAATTTCTCACATACTTCAACAGAATCGAAGCGGTGTAATTTAGTGAAAGCAACTCTGTGCTCTCTCCATTCTCCACACAAGGTGCTTTTCTTTATAAACCTTGTACAGGAAAAAATCAGATAACGGCTTTTAGCGAAAAATTAACGCCATTTTACAAGTGCTCAAAGAGCTTGATGAAAAATTGAAATCGAGTGAAAAATTACCAAAAAGCAAAAAAAAAATAGAAATATATTGTAAATAAAAAAAGGAAATACCAAATAAAATTTTATATTGCATTAAAAATTGCTATTGTCTTAAATAAATTTAAGATATATAAAGAAATTGTAAGAAAGGGTATAAAAGGAAAAAAGACCATAAATTTTCCAAGGATTCACATAAATGTGTGTGTTCTAATGTATTACAGCACAATTGCACATACATTATATAAGTGTGGTTATCAAATATTGAGAAATTAAACATCCATTTTTCTAGATCAATTTCTTTGGGACTATTACTAAATAATAAGAAAAATACTTAAGCGTCTTGTATTAAAAATATTATTAATATTACCAATCGATGTGTAGCCATGCTTGACATTACCATGTCTTTCAAACGTCTAGAAGATAATCCAGTCCATATCCTGATACGTGCGATTGCGACCTAGTGCATAAAAATAGTATAAACTTTCTATAAATTCGGAACATAGGAAATTGTGGGCATCATTAGATTTGCCGTATATTTAGCGAGATCCCCATTTGCGCCCGCAGCAAAGTAGCATATTGCCGGTGCTCATTTTGTGGGTTGCTTCATATAAGCTTGGTAGGATGTATCAAGTAGGTCGCAAGCCAAAACTCTGTGAGAATCAGGCATTAAAGAAGCAAATATACATTTTTTTCTTTAAAATTGAAGTTCATTCTAACTAAAAATATTCTACTATTCTTTCGATTTATTCATATAGCTCTATTTGCCTTTTGATATATGTGTATGTTTGAAACTTTCAGTCTCATAAATGTTAAGGAATAAAGACGTGTCGTCTTTAATTAAAGTCTATAGCATATGTAGCACTAAAGTATGCCAAAAATATTTACTACGAGTAACCTTTAAATTACCATCTGAGTACGATTGGCCTAGTGCCGCTACCAAAATGAATAACGCCGCTAATTAATAGATTAGCTTACTGCTTAGAAGATATCTGAAGAGAATCAATCAAGAGGCGTGAAACCTTACTTTGATTTAAAAGTTCCAGCAAGAGTGCTAATCGATCGGATATCTTCGATTGGTTAACATGCACAGCTATCTATCTGATGTTCTATGGTGCACGAAGTGGATATTATACTACTCCGCTAGTTCCCAGCGGTGGGTTGGCTCCCAGGCTTCCAGATCGTAACGTAGCAGTTGACCTCTAATTTTATTGTCAGCCACTTTTGTGCTTCCTCGCGTTTGCATACAATTACAGCCAACTAGAAAACGCTCAAATGACGGTTCTTAGATGCAAAGGAAAAGCAGCAGTAGATGCTTCGGAAGCGGAAGAATGCGATTGTTCATAGGTAAATAGATTTCTTGATAATTTCAGACTTTTCAAAAATCACTATCTGCACGGCAAACTGTACTGTGGTTCGCAATGTTAGAAGCTTTCTTATGCTTTCAATAGACTATGTAAATCTGTCTCTGAACCGTTTGCAGCCATGCGAACGAAAATTATTCTTATGTTCCTGCACAAGTGAATCAATTAATAGAATGGAATGGAGTATAAGCAACTGTGGAAAGGAAAATAAACTTGTTGTTATCATACACTATTAATCATATTCATATAGCTTCTCAAAATAAGGCGTCTTAGGGGAAGTTATCGAAAAGGTGGTCCGATGCGAACCATTCCAATTGCACCCGTGTGCCAAAACACATCAATATACAACAATATGACAATATCTCAAAAATTGTCAACTATAGGCTGCACACAAAAATGAACACAGCACAGACGAACAGAGGCACAGCTAAGCTTAGTTGAAAAAACGATGGGTCTACGTCAAGTTCTTCTGATGACATCCAGATAAACTGAATACATCCTCTACCACAAGTGATGTAGAGTATAAATAGTTATTCGAACAGATTGACAAAATACTACTTTATAACAAAACGTAAATATTTTTTCAACGCTTTTAACGCAGTAGTTTTGCTTCGGAAGTTGCGACATATAAAATTTTCTTGAATAATGTAGATTAGCTTCTATATTGCACATTCTGCGAAAGACTTTCACACCGGATATACTCGCAGTCCTTAAATATTGAAGAATATCAACTTATTTTTACGATTGAGAACAATCTACGTGAGTGCTTAGCTAAAGGCTTCTGAAGGGATCGCATTAAAAAAATTAAAAGATGAGTGAAATTGTGCGCATACAGGCGGATGAATTTTTTGGGGTTTCATCTGATAAGCATTGCGTAGGTGCCACTGGTACCTGGTACAATGAGAGTGACTTGCAATTGGAACAAGTTAATTTTTGTTGCAAGGACATGGAAAGTGTTAAGTATGTACCGTGCGCTATCCTGGTAGATTCGGACCCTGACATAGTGGGTTCTGAAGATATGTTTAAACCCGATAACTTTGTGCTCGGACATTCAGTTGCGTGCAATAACTGGAGGAAGCGTCATGGCAAGGAAGTTGGCAAATTAGTTGATTCAGTTCTGGATATAATACGGAAAGAATATAAGGATTGCGACTACTTACAAGTAAACTGCAAAGGATTCTTGTCGTCTTTAAACTTTCTACTTGAATGGTTTTACAATGAATGTCAAATCTTGGTATTTTTTTAGGACCTGCAGCTGATGTATTTCTTGGATGCTAGTATATTCGGATCGGTAGATGATTTGGGGAATACGGACGTCGCCTTTTGTATTGATGATAAGGCTTTATATGATGTTTGCTTTGGAGCCTTAAAGCAGTCGATTCCGCCCTATCGTCATTTGAATCATTTAGTATCTGCTACTGTGTCTGCTGTAACTAAGTATTTACGTTTTCCCGGTCAGCTGAATATGGATTTACCGAAATTAGCTGTCAATATTATAACGTTACCTAGATTTCATGCCTTCGTGCCTGGGTTTATGCTCCTAAATTCGCGAGGAATGCGAAAATATGGCACCGTGATTGAGCCGGAAGTAACTGAAAAAATATTTGATGCCAAAAACGTGATGGTCGACTACTATTCACGTTATTGTCTTTTTTTGACAATAGCTGCCATCTTTCGTGCTCGCAAATGTAAGAAAGGAGTCGATGAACGAGTACCAAGCATACAAGAGCGATACAGAAGTTTCTGCATAGAATGGATTCCACGTAATAGCGAAACGACGATATGGGATGTACCTCCCGGTGGCCTAAAAATGTCTGTCAGTATCATAGGCAATTCTAATACTATTCAAGAATTGCTCAAAGATATGCCCGAACAATTTACGGTTATGTTTGCTCATGAATTGCATTCTTGGTACACAGGCGAAAGAATGGATAAAATTGAGTTCACTGAAACATTTGAAGAGGATGGTAAATCCGAGGAGTATGAGGATGGTGAAGCCGATGACATAATTTCCATAGCACCCTTGTCTTTCACATTTTAAACGTCCGTATTATTTAATCTTGCTTAATGCACAATTCCTTTACTTGTTTAAACAAATCGTTCCATGTAGAGTGTACACATATGTCAATATATTATTGTACACTAGTCACATTTTCACACGAATTCACACTGTATTTGGACATTTCATTTATATTTAATGAGTTTAATATATGTAATCAAGTTTAATAAAAGCAATATTTAAAGAAAAAAAAAATAGAAAAAGCACTTGCCTGACTCTAGACCTAAGTATAAAACTATATGAAAAAATTTGCAAATATGTCGTACTGTAAGACCGAGGGAAACACTGAGAAAATATCTGCTCTAGACTGATTGCAAGAAAGGGCTTTGAAAAGATTTTCATGAAAACATACATATCTTCAATCAGTTTAGACTCGCTCTTCGATCTAGTTGATCATTTTCAATTTTCATGGCTTCAATGCTTGCAGCATTTCGTCGCTTCGTTATCTATTACAACGGAAAACTACGACTTTCAATTGGCTGTTTTAAATGAAGAGAAGCATTAGATCTAAGTATTTAGGTATTAATATCATTTATGTATTGCCGTTCAATCCATTAGAGGTGTCCACGATGAATTTCCAAAGTTTAAAGTGTTGCAAATGATTATATCCTGGCTGCATACGTTTTTCGTTTAGTGGTAACGTGCTGTATAATCACTTTTTGCATCGATCTAAGCTTGTCTGTCCGTCTATCCCGCTTGTTTCCGGCAGGTCGTAACTCAAATGCAAAGTAAAAAACAAACCAAATTATGATTGTACACGGCTGGGCATGGAATTTGCTTCCGACTGTCGTAGATATGGTAAAAGGACAGTACAGAAGTTGACAGGTGTAAATATTGCCGTGGTGTCAATTGTACTAGATATCATGAAGTTCAGGCTTAAATGGGAACTACCAAATAAAAAGCCGCCTCAAAACTTTCTAACTGTTTGTTAACTTTGGTCTTACATTTCTAATTAATACGCTTATGCCACAAGGAAGTCTCGTATATTAGAGATACCAATAATATTGGTAAATATTAAAAAAATTCGGCACAAGCCGAGTGTGAAAAGTACTGTATACAAGTACAAATATAGCTATTCATAAAGAAACGTACTTTCTAATCTTTTAAACTTTATTCGTATCACAGTGGCCTTGGCTTCAAAACTCTGAAATTTCTTTAGTAATCAAGATTAGTGTTCACATGAAACGTGCTTCGTAAGGGTTATTAGTAGAGCAGCTCTTAAAAATTGAAGGGAATTAGCTTTTTTTTAAAAGAGGAATAAAAAGGATAGAGGGCAGGCGTCGTTATTGCTGAAAATATATTTTTACCTTTTACTAAAGATCTCCAATTCGAACAGTTTTGCCTACAAAAGAATAAAAGAAAATTAGGAAATGCGTGAAATTGTGCATATACAAGCCGGCCAATGCGGAAATCAAATTGGTGGAAAATTTTGGGAGGTTATATCTGATGAGCATTGCATAGACGCCACGGGCACGTATTACGGTGACAGTGATTTACAACTGGAACGCATCAATGTCTACTACAATGAGGCTACAGGAGCCAAATATGTACCGCGAGCTATATTGGTAGATTTGGAACCAGGGACAATGGATTCGGTTCGATCGGGTGCTTTTGGACAAATTTTCAGACCCGATAACTTTGTATTCGGGCAATCGGGAGCCGGTAACAACTGGGCAAAAGGTCATTACACAGAAGGTGCAGAGTTAGTAGACTCAGTTCTAGATGTGATTCGCAAAGAAGCAGAAGGATGCGATTGTTTACAGGTAAACCCGTATAATCCTGGATTTTCTCTTTTGACATTTCAAAATATATGTCAAATAAATATTTTTCAGGGATTTCAGTTGACACATTCATTGGGTGGTGGTACAGGCTCAGGTATGGGCACTTTACTGTTAACAAAAATTCGTGAAGAATATCCGGATCGTATTATGTGCACATTTTCGGTAGTACCGTCACCCAAAGTATCTGATACAGTCGTCGAACCCTATAATGCGACGCTGAGCGTCTACCAACTCATGGAAAATACTGATGAGACGTACTGTATGGATAATGAAGCTTTATATGATATTTGCTTTAGAACCCTAAAGTTGACCACCCCTACCTATGGTGATTTAAACCATTTAATTTCGGCCACTATGTCTGGAGTAACCACATGCCTACGGTTTCCAGGTCAGTTGAATGCGGATTTACGCAAATTGGCCGTAAATATGGTTCCGTTCCCCCGACTCCATTTCTTTATGCCCGGTTTCGCTCCCCTCACATCACGAGGTTCGCAGCAGTATCGCGCTTTAACTGTACCCGAGCTTACACAACAAATGTTTGATGCCAAAAATATGATGGCAGCTTGTGATCCACGCCATGGCCGCTATCTGACGGTGGCGGCCATATTTCGCGGACGTATGTCGATGAAGGAGGTCGATGAACAAATGCTAAATATACAACAGAAAAATAGCAGTTTCTTCGTAGAATGGATACCCAGCAACTGCAAGACAGCCGTATGTGATATACCTCCGCGTGGTCTCAAAATGGCAGCCACTTTCATAGGCAACACCACTGCCATTCAAGAACTGTTCAAACGTATATCTGAACAGTTTACGGCCATGTTTAGACGCAAAGCTTTCTTGCATTGGTATACAGGCGAAGGAATGGACGAAATGGAATTCACCGAAGCCGAAAGCAGTATGAACGATTTGGTATCAGAATATCAGCAATATCAGGAGGCCACCGCGGAGGAGGAAGGCGAATTCGACGAGGATGAGGAGGGCGGAGCTGATGAATAATATCTATATCCCGCTTCGCAGTTACATTTCAAACACTTATCAATTATTAATTTTGCTTAATGCAGAAGCTTCCACATTTTTAAAACTAATCACTGGATAAAGTGTAGGCACAGTCTTTATATCTGATATAGTATAGGAGAAGTGTACATATTGTCCACACTTGCGCACTGTATTTTTGCATCACATTTATTTTTGATAACGTAATATATGTAATCAAATTTAATAAAAACGCTATTTTAAAAAAAAATACAAACTGAAGGTACATATCTTTATCGAAGAAATAATGATATTAAAAGGAGTTGGCAAAAAATATGAAGGACAAACATCGATTAGAGGACCTTAATTTGGCCGCGTGAGTTTGAACTTGTGTTTTGATTATTTAGCATTGCATTTCTGAGTACTGCAGTTGCTGCAACAACATCGAATATGAATTTCTAATGTATTATGATGGAAGCGTTTTATGTATTTACGCTGCGCGTGAGAAAATCTTCATTTATCGGACGACCAGAATGAATCGATGACCGGCAATCGTTAAACATTTAGCGATCCCGGCATGCCTTGTGCCGGGCGGAATAATTCTCAACTGCACAATGTCCCACAGAGTATGTTATATTTCAAGGAAATTTCCATTTTGTTAAATTAACTGGTTGAACTAAGTCAATTCGTGGCGATGTACATGATGATATAGTCCTTCTTACTCCTCTCAACCCACGGATCAAACGTAATTGGCTTTTCCTTGTAGCACTACTGCACAACGTCTACTTGCTCAGTACTTTCTTTTTAATATGCGCTTATTTGAATGAAATAATGAATGATTGAATATTGATATTTAAACAGACACATTTAAATGGGTTAGTATTTTAATGCTTAATAATGTCCTTTTACAATAAATAACACAGAATAGGAATAAAGAGCATACGATGCGCATTGGATGGCCATTTGTTGTTGTTAGTGCATTTTTCGATGATATGAAACACTTGAACCTATTGCCATTGGGAAAATATTTACTGACGGAGGGAATGCAGACGGACGAAGGCGGCCATATCGACTTTGAAGAACGGCTATTTTGTAGGGTGCCCAAAGTGGGCGTTGCGAACATTTTCGCAAATGCGTACAACCTATTCTTCATAGGTTTTCACAAAAAAAAAGGAAGAAAAGCAAATATTTACTTTCGCTTTCATTTATACGTCCGGTGTTGGGACTCTCTAAAGAACATAGTCGCCATGCGATCAGCTGCTTTTATCTCAAGTAAGAAAATCTCATAGTAATAATAATAAGAATGTAAACTATATGGTAAAAATTGCATTGCAATTGGATTGGATTCAATACTTAATAATAATACCCTCGCTCTTCAAAAGTAAAATGCCCAATGGAGAATCGAAAAGAGTCGTTAGATTGATATGCGTTGTGTGGCACGTAGTGATGGTTGAATAAAATTATATGTCACAGAAGGATTCTTAAGAGGCAAGAGAAATACAGACATCAGGTAACAACGAAATTTTGACTGAACAACGCATAATTACGAATTTTTTGCCAACGCAAGCGCATTTTTTGACAAATACTTTTATGGTCTAAAATTTGCAAAATATCCTTAACCAAGGATTCACATGGAGGCTTTAAAATAGACCGATGGTTTCATTTCAAAAGCTTCTATTTTTCAATGTAAATCCGATTTTTCGTTAGTGAAGTGTACATGTCCGAATTGCAAACCTATTAAATCATACCGAAGCTTCTGCTTAAAACGTGATTTGATTTACATTTGCAATATAGGACGTATTTTCATTAGGTGAATGAATTTTCGCTGGATTGACATATCGTTTATCTAAGTCATTACATTTTCCGGTTTCCTTCGTAATTCCACACCTGGCTTTCATAGAATTCCTTGTAAATTTACTTAAGTTGTTGTTGCTATTCAAAATTATTTACAGAAAATACTACCTTGTGGAATTCTCAAAGTTTTTCTGGTGCTTTTATCATAGTAGCTTTGCTTGAAAAATTCAAAAATAAGAAATTTCTTGCGTAATGAAAAACAAATTTTATATTAGACGTTTTACTTACGGCTTTCCAATTGGATGTGCTCGGAACTCTTAAAAAATAAAGAAAACTAACCTTTTTTAAAGAAAAAATAAAAAAACGTATAAGAGTCCGCGTCACTGCTGAAAATATATTTTTACATTTTACTGAAAGCCTTCAAATCGTCGAATTTTGAGCGATCTTACTATCATTTGTCTACGAAAAGAATAAAAGAAAATTAGGAAATGCGTGAAATTGTGCATATACAAGCCGGCCAATGCGGAAATCAAATTGGTGGAAAATTTTGGGAGGTTAT